>JAOWBB010004538.1:0-145331 GCA_028565995.1 Ricinus marginatus | reverse complement strand
GGGGGGGGAGGGGGAGGAGGAGGAGGAAAAAAAGGCAAAACCCAGGAGTTGAAAGCTAATTCGGGCTCCGCCCAATTTCTGTCGGAGCAAACCGAAAACAAGGGAAAAGTCGCTGATTAAATATAAACATGAAGAATTTTTCCCGGTTTTTTGGGAAAATCTTCGAAATCGCGTTATTCCCTTCGTTTCCGGCGGGAATCCCGCAAAATAAAAATATAAAATTCCGACAATTTCCGCGGCATTCCGGCATTAACCCGATCACCGCCTCGGGCTAAATTTTTACCTCGCCTCAGTATTTTATTAAACTTAAATGAGAATTGATTTAATTAAAATGGAAAAAGAGGGAAAAAAAAAAAAAAACCTGGAGAATTTTCCACTTCGCCCCATCCACGAAGCGGAAGGAAGGCATCTCGAGTCGACGGAAGGCGAGACGCCGACTGCTTTTCGGACTCGATTCGAGTCCCACAATGCGACGGGCGGTTATTAAGAATCCATTAGCCGCGCAATTCTCTTTTTTTTGTGCGGACAAAAGAGGCGGACGAGGCCTGGAGAACGTGGAAGCAGCTGCTCTCGGCTCCCGCCGCGACGCACCGGCAGCGGCGGCGTCTGCGTTCCTCCGACCCGGAGCCGGCGGCTCTCCGAGGAAAACCTCGCGGTGGGTTCGGACGGGCAGGTTCGACCGACTCCGGGCAGGGACGCGGTCCGCGTGGACGCGAGTCACTGGAAGCGGGGGAAGAAATCGCAACCCCGTGCCATTTGGCCCGATTCCATGCGACCGTTGGGGAAAATCCCGGTCATTAACTAAACCCATCGGACGACGCGCTGCTCGGGCCGCTGCAGCGACGATCCCGCATTCCGCATCTTTGCCCCTGCGAGAGATTTTCCCATTTAAGGAAACGGGTCAGGTGCCGGAACCGTTCGTGCAACACAATTTTGGAGTTGAGCCGGGTTTTGCGGTAATCCCGAATTAAATCCCGGCAACCCTTTTGTATTCGTTTAATTCCTCCTCATAAATTACCGAGCGGTCTTTTACCTTCTTGGATGCGTCCGCGGCAGGGCGTTCGACGAGTGCGCGTCGCCGACGTCGACGTCCCTCAACGTTTACCTTGCGAAAGTAATTCCGATCGTTGCCGGCTCCGAGGACGGATGTCGAGTTTTGCTCCACGTCCCCGGAGCAGTTTTCGATGTATCGAAGCAAGTTTAGCACCGAAACTTTAATTGAAAGAAAATACGCCGACTGGGAACCCGTGGGAACGCTCCGACGGAGGCCGAGTCCCCGAGCGCTCCTGCATAAACAACGAACATCCGAAGGTTCGATGCGAAGTTGCGATCCTTCGAGCACCCGGGAACGCCTGCCTCGGCCGAGCCCGGACGTGCCACCGGAAGTTTCGGCCCACGAATGCGCGGCGACGAGGGAATTCCCAAATCGAGCCTTTCTCGTGAAGCAGCGCGGAGGCAGTTTCGTCGGTCGGTGAAAAAAGAAATGATATTAAGTCGGAGAAGCGAAGTCCGCTTTCTTACTTGAAGAGAGCTGCCTCGAACGTGCTCGACGAAGACGTTTCGGTTTTAACCCCGACCGTTCACGAAAAGCAAACCTTCACCTGAGCAAACGCGACCGGCAAACCTTTTGGGTTGCCCTATTTTTATCGCGTCAAGCCGGATTCTGGCACGCCGACAGCGGCCGCAGCTCCCTTATCGGGCCGCCTCCGGTTTCGTGCGATCGCGCGCGGCAAAGGCACGGCCGTAAAAGCCGTCAAAAACGAGACGTTCCCGGGTTAAACTTTCGTTTTGAAACGAGCTACGCCGATCCGCCGAGTAATCCATAACTTTCGAATGCTCTTTCCCGCCGTCGGGATACCCCCGTCGGATTTTTCATCTCCAGAAATTACGGCACCTCGAGGTTTTAAGAACTTTATACAAAGGAGAAAATTGAGCACCCGCAGTAAATCCCGGAGCGTATCAAAGTTTCGAAAACTTACGGGACGTAACAAAGAACAGCCTTAACTCATGTCCTTTCGTGGGTGGAAAATTTTTTGATTTCCAACGGGGAGGAGGAGGCCTCCGTAATCCGCTTCAACGATAAATTTTCCCGGACTCCGAGAATTGCATTGACCGGCAAAATTGGTCCCGATATGGAATCTCAATTCTCGATGGCTCTTTTAATGACGCCGTAAACTTCGGCCGACGGGGAGGCGGCGAGCTCGCTTGCCCGGAAAAATGCGCGACCGAACGAAACGCCGAAGATCGGCCTTTTCCAGCCCGGAGAAGCCGAGCTCCCCGCGCTTCCGGGGCGAGGGACCGTCTCCGGCGAGAGCGCACCGCAGGAACCGGCAAAGCGGAAACCCGAACGGGAATCGATTCCGGCAAACCGAGGGAAGCCGTTCGAAAAAGCGTCCTCGCTCGATCCCTGCTCGTGGCACGTTCCATAATTCACTGCCAGATGCGCTTCGACCCCGGACTCAAACAACAATGACTTCTTGCCGGGACCCGAGGGCACGGCTCGGAAACGAAAACCGAGAGGTTGGGGCCGCGCTTTAAAGGTGGCGTTTCCACCGGCGGATAACGCAATAATTCAACTCTCACCTTTTCTGCCTCTCCCGGCGTAGCCTTTTCTTTCGCTTTTCATCCCTTCCGACTCCGAGCATTCACTTAACAGTATTAAAACGCACGCCGTCAAGATTTTGATGCCCATAAAAGAACCTTCTTTTATCTGGTCAGGTTATCAATGACATGCTACCCCTCGCTCGGAGCGCGATTCGCAGAGTGAACGGGCAAACTGCCGCGTGAACGATAAAAAAAACCCGACGGCCCGTGGAGGAGGCAACGCGTCTCCGTGTCAACTGAACTTGATGGAATTTCATGCGTTCTCTCCGCTACCTGAAATCAACCCTCCCGAGCAAAAGCGCTCCCGGTGACAAATCAATGAACTAAAGGCCTTGCATTAATCTCTCCCCCGTCCGACCCGAACGTGGCGAATTTTTCTCGCGGGACCGCAGCGAGAACCTCGATCATCGCGGTCCGAACGCGCTGCTCGAGGAAGATAAAGCTCCCGCGAAAAGTTAACCAAGACGTTCGGTCGCGAGCTCGCGGATAATCTTTAACGAAATGGCAGAAGCTTCGGTTAAAAGTTTCAAACGGTAAAAAGTTCCGAAGCTCATTATCCAAATCAGTTATTTCCTTCACCCCCTCCCCCCGTGGGACGTCAGCGGCAAACTTTGGGCAATTAATTATCCACTTAATCCCGTTATTCTTTCGTTCGTTCGCGGGCGAATTCGCGAACGTAAAAATAAGGAAAGGCCGGGAAAATTTCCGTTCGCGGGCAAAGGAACCGCGTCTCGGACGGCACATTTGGGAGTTTGCACGGCTTGAAATTCCCGAAACTTCCGCTCGGCTTCGAATCGACGTTTTGGGAAGGGCGCGGATGCAGCGGAAATTTCACCTCGCTTCCCGCCCCCGACAGAAAGCTCCGCTTTTCCGAATATCGAGTTAATAAATTAAAGCGAAATCTCCCGCAGCACATCGCAGGGTGGCAGACCTCGCAACGATAAACGCATTCCGAAACATTAAGTTTCATCTTTCCGAATGGGCGGGATCCGTTCGAGATTAGACTTTTTAAACTCGGAAAAGAAAGTCTCGGAAGCGCCTCCTCGAGCTTGGGGGGTGGTGGGTTGCGCGGCGACGGGGCGAAGGTGCATCCGTGCCCACGGTGGGAAAACTCACCGAGCGCCGAGGCGGAAAAGGCCCGAACGCGGAGAAAACTCCATAAACGGACCAACCCCGAACGGCTCAAAATAACGCTCGATAAAAGGGTGGGAATGGAGTCCCGCCATCGTGCAAAACGGAGCAAATTGATCGGATTATGACAAGTGGAGGAAAATTGCAGACATTCGTTATCCACGTCGCCCGCGCACAGAATGGGGCTCCGACCCCGTTGCGAAAACCGCCTTAAAAGCGAATTTTTCCCCCTGCCTGGGGACGCGCGTCAAAGCGTCGAGCGATCAAGTGGACGAGGGGAACGTCTGGAAGCGTCCCGCTCGTGAAAATCCGAAAATATCGTCGCAGATAACATTTTCTCGTAACCGTAACATCGATATATTTCATATATATATCGACGCACTGCCGGTCCGCGAACGAGGCGGGAACGAGATTTGAGGCAACATTTTCCCAATTATCCATCGGGAATTTCATTATCCACGCCAAGGAAAGCCCGTAAAAGGGAAGGCGGCGCGAGGGAGAGAAGGGCGAAACCTTTTCGTGGATAACGGTGGAGGTGCGAGGGCAGAAGCTGCCACACGACCTGATTTATCTAGGGGATGAATTGGGGAAATCAAGATGAAAACCTCCCTCTCCCCTCTTTCGAATGGATATTGCAATTCGAAAGGAAAATGTTATAGTTGAATGCTAAACCGGGAAATGGAGAGGCTCTGAATGGAGGTGATAAATGGTCGAGGAATCCGAAAGGCTCGAAAAATAAGAAATGGAGCAAAAGGCAAAGCCGATGGCGCCCGTGAAAGGAACACAGGGAACTAAGGTTAGAAAATCGCGACAAATATTCCGTTGAATGGATAATCGCGTTTTTTTTTTTTTTCATCGAATAAATCCCCTTGGGAAACGGGGGATGCAGGGGGAGGATTTTTCCCCGTTAAAATTTAACGCAAAGCCCATGCAAAAAAAATTAATTTATTTTGCCACGAAAGTTAAGATTGCAGGTAATACGTGATCGATGTAGTCACCGTGTAACATTTCGTTCGCACAAGTTAACGTGGTAAATTCGAGGAGAAAACAGAAAAATTAATCGGCGGAAATGTGGCGTTTTTTAAGCCACCGGAAGGCGGAAGGGAGGAAGGTAATTTTGACTTACCCGCGAAAATAGATTTAAAAAAATAAAAGTAAATTCAGTTTTATTAAACGGGGAAAAGTCAAAAAATTCGAATTATCCCAAGAAGTCACCGCGATAATAATCGAGAATGAGGGGGTGAGAGGAAGCGGAAGTCGCAGCAGAAACACAAAACGGTAACCTCGGGAGTTTTGCAAGACACCACCGGAAAATCTCTGGTGTAACATTAAAAAGTTTCAATTGCCGTGAATATCAGCGTCATCCGAGAAAGGACCGAAAAAAGTGGAACTTCGGAGTTGAATATTCATGAAAGCCGGGTGAGGTGCCATAAAAAAAAAAAAAAAAAAAAAAAAAAATCGGAGATGGGTTCTGCTCCGGTTCTGGTGCCACTTCTTAAATGAAACGTCACCTCTCCTTCCGGGGGCGCCTCCTCCACAAGGGTGGACGTCCACGGCTTTATCCGCTCTCGCGTTCTCCGGGCAAATCCATGCGAGGATTTGTCCACCTTTCGGGAATCGCGTTCCAGTTGCACGAAACGATCGTGGAAAATTTCGGTTTTCCCGTTCGGTCGGAACGGGTGGCGGTCGAGAGGATCGCCGACATACTCCGGTGCCTGAACCTGCAGGAAGTTCTCCTCTCGACCCGCGACGAAGTGCCACCGGATGCGGTCGGACCTTTCAGGTGATAATTAAAAGCCGAAAACAACATTTAATTCTGACTTTTGGTCTTTCATCCGGAACGGCAAACAAGTTCGGGATTGGGAAAAGCTGTGGAAAAATCGGATTTTCCGAAATTGTGGAGAGGGGGGGGGGGGGAAAGTAAATTTGAGAGTTCCTATTAATTACGGGATATATTAATTAAGGCCTAAGCTCTTCAACGGATATTTTTTAAGGAAGAAATTGGAAAACTTTTCAAGTATTCTCGGTCTAAAGTTAATAAATGAACTGTCATTTCTAATAACGGGCGAAATTTCGACTTCGCCCAAACTCCACTAATTTTATTTCCTTCATCGACGACTCCTCCTGTAGATACTTCCAATTAAACGTCGCTGAAAAAAATTCCCTCTCCCTGTGAAACTGCACCGGGGTGTCTCCCCGTCCGTCTGCCCGTTCGACGCTGCCTCCGCGATTACTCATCATTAGCGAAGGGCGGCCGTTAATTACTGAACGGCTCTTTCGTAACCTCAGAAGTTTCCCCGTTGCAAATTTCCCCGAGAGCGGAACCGTACAAGGTTTCACCGTACAAAAAAAAAAAAAAAAACGTATTTCTCGGTTTTATGTGGAAAAATCAACATTTGGCCCACGCATTACCTTCACGAAGCCCCAGGTTGCTTTTTTCGCATGCGTTCCTTGCAGGTCCCGCAGAGAGCAGACATCTCCGAGAGTGCGAAGAATTAGTATCTTACTTAGGTCTAGAACCTCTTCGGAGGCAAAATGAGTGTTCGTGAAAGATAAGCCGAAAATAAACCTTTCGGTTTCATCGAATGCAGTGGGAATAAGCGATATGTGGAAAAGAAAATTTTTTTAAAAATCTCTTCCGATTTTTCCGTGCCGGGAAAACCACGGGGAAACGGAAACGGCAGCCGCAGCGGCGGCGGCAGCAGCAGCAGCATCGGTAGCAGCACGTACGTCAAACAATCGCGTTTCGGATCGATCCTCCACTCGAACAGTGATTTATGGGACGCTTAACGGATGATATTCTGCGGATAATTATCCGTTTATCGCTGTCGACGACAATATCCGTAATTAAGAGCTAACCCGCACAAAATCCGCCGAGCGAGTCAAAGCGAATTTTCGCGAAGGAAATTCCGGATGCCTTTCCCCCTGCGGACCGTTGGGAAATTCTCCCGATAAGCAATTAAAACTTGGATCTCTCTGTCGGGGAGTCGAAACCTTTCTCCGGTTTTTTCTCGCATCCCTTAAAATCCAACTTCGAGTGCTCGAGCTAAATTTACCCGTCACCCATCACGCAGCCTCGGTTTCCCATTCCGAGAGTCTTATGCCACTGCTTCCACGTTCGAAGCAGCGCCCACGGCATCGCCAGATTTTTTTTTTTTTTTTCTTCCCCAACTGCAATTTTTCCCGTTCGTTCCAGGGGTTATAAATACAAATTGCATCGCTTTTCCTCTTTCACCCCTGCATTTCCATCTGCATACAATTTCCACTTTTATCATGTAGACAAAACCGAAAAACGGTTTATTCGACGCAAACAAAAACGGGTTAATCCACATCAATGTTATTACATACGGTACGTATCCCGTGTTTTCGAACACGCTATTTGCCTTTTGTGTTGATTCCAGCGGGAGGGGACTCGTCTCGAAAGCCCGGAAAACTTTGTTTCGGTCAGTGCCGGTGCGGTTAAAATGAAATAAAATGATTGGGTCGTCAAGCCTCCGGCAAGGGGAACGAAGGCAAAAAAGCGAGACGCGGGACGGAAAAGCAAAGAGAAGAATGGATCCCGGATAGTGAACGACCGTTTTACATAATGAGCAGCGTCGAAATAAAGAAAACGAGGATCGTGTAACTAATGCCACGAGGAACGCGCGGACCGGAGTTCGCGCAAGACGCGGGTCGCGTCAACCGCAAATCACAATTGCAGCGTCATTTCGGTTGGATGACCCGGAGCCTTCCGTCCTCCCGTTAATCCCGCATCCTGCCGCCTCCTGCAAAATTAAAATCGAAACTCCGAGGACGAAAGCGCCTTTCGGGCTCCGGCTAATTCCGACGTCGACGAATGATAAATCTCGCGTGTCAGCTCGACCGTTTTGGTGTCAACCCGAGCAGCGAGCCCGAGGCGCGAAAGCATCGTCTTTCGCGAGGAAGCGCAATTAGTTTAAAACAACTCCTTTAATTACGGACCGAGGGACGCGATGCGGCGGCAAGGAGAGAGCGGAGGCTCCGAAACAGCGGAGACGGCAAAGAGTCGCTCGCAACGCGACGGCCCGCGATGCCGAAGAGCCGATGGCGGATCCGGCACAGGACCGAAGGGAAGGTCTCCGCCGCCCTCTCCTCGTTTCCGCAAAGGAAGAGAGAACGCGGCTGAAATTTATGCCGGGGCTTCGGGGTTCCTTGCCGCTCGGGGAGGCGTCCTCTCTTAATTTTTCCAGGCACTTCATCACTTCGGCCCGACTCTAATGAGACGCACCTCACGGGAACATTAATGTAAATCACGCGGAGAGTTAGCAATCGCGCGTCGTGCACCCGGGGGTGGTAATGCGCAGTTTCCCGTTTCCGGAAACCCGGGGAGGAAAGCATCGATCAGGCGAAAGAAATCGATGGATCTCGGGGTTTTAATAAGGAGGGAAACAAAGGGAAACGAGAAGGAAGGGATGTGCCTTTTCGTAATAAACCAAATCATTGCGGGCAAGATTAACGCAAGAAACTTTTGCTGATGAAAAGAAGTCTGGGACTGATGGAGAAGAACAAAAAAAATCATCCTCCGTGCAGTTTCCATCCCGGTAACCCGGACGAGATGAAAGGAAAACCGGGGGCGCTTCCGGCAGGAGCAGGGAAGAGGGTCAAAGCACAAGAAAAACCATCGTTTAATGCGTCGCGCGGGGCACTCGCCGGGGACAAGATGCCCTCGTTCGGCTTAAGTCGAGCGGGGTGGGCGGATCGAAGAGGCCCAGACATCAAAGGAAAATTTTCCATTTTCTTTAAAACGAAATATCGGCGGGAGTATCAGCTTCGTAAATCTTCTTTTTATATTTCTCCCCCCCGCTGGAGCCTCCCTCCGAAGGGAAGCCCCTCGCTCCGTTCTGCGTTTGAAATGGAAATTTTGACTTTCGCTTCCGGACAAGAATTTCCGTTTAATTCGGAGTCCACCCTTCCAGCTTTAATTTTCCCATTCGCGAATCGGGCGGGCAGAACGCTTTCCGGCGACGACAAAGTAAAGGTCTCTGCATTTTTTTTCCCCTTCGAAAGGGACGCCGGAGAACGCCTCTTCATCGCGATTCCGCGGGTCGAAGCCCGTCGGGACGGAGATGCGGGAGGAGAAGATCCGTCGAGAGCGAGGAAGGCTCGACGCCAGCGGAAGCGTCCAAGTCCAGCATCCGGACGCTCCAGCATCCCGTTTCTCAGGCGGAGATTGCAATCGCGGGGCGCCGAACGAAGTCTTCGGTTGCATTCGAATCGCGGGCTTCGCCCGAGTGCAGATTCCGACAGCGCGGCCGAAGCCGGAGCCGGCGGCTTCTGACCATCCCGCACGCACCGAGGAGAAAACGCGAATCTCGCGAGGCTCGACTCAGCGCGGATTCCAGCGGTCGAGCGGAGGGATGAGTCTCCTGGAAAATTCCAAAAAACTCATTTTTCTGCTTCCCCATCCCGCAATTCCCAGTCTTCGGTGCAAGGAGTGGCAGGTTACGAGGAAGTCCCCACGGCTTCCTCCGCGGACCGGATCCGGTTCCCTCGTTTCTCGCTCCGCTTGTTAAAATCAAGCGATCATCGCACCGCGACGAAGCCGGGAGAGCCAGGCGAGGCGTGCGCGAAGTGGAAAAAAGCTCCGAGCGCAAATTATTCGCTTCGCGTCCGCGAAGATTCTCCGCAAGCAGATTTTCGGAACGTTTGGAACCCGGTTTCGCGTGAACGGGAGAACGGAGACGGGGAGGGAAGAAAAGGTTGCAGTTTGGAAATTCGAAAGGAGATAATCCGCAGGATTACGGGATCCGAGAGAATTAGAACGGTTTTTTTCGGTCCGAATCGATTCGAACCGTAACCGCAAGCAGAGGGATGAAGGGAGGGGGCAGAAATTTTTCGACGCCGTCACGATATTGGGTCGCGGAACTTGACATCCCTCCCACAAGAATTGTCGCACACGAAGGAAAAGAGAAGAGGATTGAAACGCTCGACCTTTATTTAACCGAGAAGGTTCGAATTTTCGAGCGGGGAGACTGCCGGTGACGATCCGGACACCCGTTTCGGCAGCGGAACCGGAATTTCCGCCTTCGGTCGGACCCGGAAAAGCTCGAGGTCCGCCTCGCGGGGAAGCCATCGAATGGCGGAAGAGCGGCGCGGAGCGACTTTCCAGCCGAGAAAGCGAAGGAGGAAATCGCGGAGCCGCGCGTGATTCCTGGGTGCGGGCTTTGCCCGCCGACGAAAATCTCGCTTTATTTGCAGAATCCGAGGAATTTTCATAAAGTTAAGATTTCCTCTTTCATCCCGAAGCTAATTGCAAACAATTCCACCGGAATCCCCTCCCCCCGGGAGTCTCGAACCGGGTTTCGTCAGGTATTTCACCGCGGGGGCCTCCTCGGGCCCCCGCCGGCGGCCCCCGGAAAATTCTTCCCTCCTTCCCGGCAGCGGAAGCAAAAACCCGTGACAGGTTGCGGGAGCCGCATCGCGATGGAAACGAGCTTAAACTGCCGCGTGAAAATTCGATTTTTCCACTCTTCCGGGAAGGAGTTAACGAACACCACGAGAATGGATGATGAAAGCTTACGGAAAATTAGGAAAAATAAATTATATGACATTTTTCCCAATTATTTTCAAACTGATGCTTATTTATGGTCTCTTTTCCAGCTTCCTTTCCGCTTCCCGGGATATTCCGGAGATGGAGCGGCGCTGCTGCCCCGGCTGAGCCCGCCGTTTTCTCACCGTCAAAGCGAAGGAAAAATTTTCCTCTTCCTTTCTCTTCGAGAGGGTTTTCTCCTCCGTCCCCGCGATCTTCCTCTTCCGGGGCATCCGCAGAAGCTGCTTCCCGTCGCGCCCGCGGGGCCGTCGTTTCCGGCGGCGGCGGGTCAATTGCGTTTCGGAACCGTCTTCCCCGAGCGGGTTTCGAGGAGTGGCGCGCCATCGACGGCGGGCCTTCCGGAAGACGGGCCTCGCGGGGCACGGGAGTACGTGCAAAAATCTCGAGGACTCCCCCTCGTCGACCCGCGGAGGCAGTTCCCGGCAGCCGAAAATGCTAATAAACTGGATGCAACGCTCAACCGGATTTGTTTTTATGGTCTTGAGGCAAACTACACAGTGGCTGTGTGATCAGCGAGCCCCGGCCGAGGAAGATGTTTTAATTATACCCATTATAAAATTTAAGATTCTGATTAATCGGAGTGAAACGCGTTTTTAAGAGTTCGGCCCGAACCAGTCCGTACGCCGTACACGAAATAAAGTAATAATTAAAATAAATTTTTCAAACTTGACGTAATTACTTGACGGAGTCTGGAGGGAAAATATTTCTCTCCTCGGTGCAACTGGGCCCGGGATTTCAAACTCGGTTCAATAACACCCGAACACAAGCGTCCGTCCATTTATTTCACGGGAACGGAGCTTTGGCACATTCTCGTTGAGGGCCAAGCACACGCGGAGCATGCGGGCCCCCCGACGGCGCGCCCCAGTCGAACTTTGATTAATTGCTAAACATCACGTTGATTAATAGCGCCGTATTTATTTTGCACGGTGGCGTGGAATCTTCTGCTTCGCCGCGGATTCCATCGCGTCGGACGCGAAGAAGGAAACCGTCGGCACCGGAGCTCGGGTTCGCCGCTCCGCCCGTTCTTACGGCGGTCGCTTCCGTCTCTCGGACACCCCCCCCGACGGCGAACCTCGGGAGTGCGCACACCCCGGGCGGGGCACCGGCGGCCAAACGCGTCTCCGGCGTGGTCCGCTCGGAACAACCGCTTTCCTCCGGTCGGAACGTACGAAAATTCCTTTTCCTACGGTGGTTTTCATTCGTTCCGTCTTGCCCCGGGATTCACTCTCGGACGCCGTTTCGTGATTTCTTCGATCGCCCTACGTGACCGGCCGCAACATTAGTCATTGGATAAAAATTGTCAAAGCTCATGTTTAACCTCCGGACACTTTCGACCTCTCGGATTCTTCAAAAGATCTCGAAGCGAAATTTCCAAGCATCGCCTTATCCTTTGTTCCGGTCCCCGGATGCGCATGCCCGAACGTCGCTCCAGTAAAATCAACGTTTTAATGGAGCCGGTCGCGGCGAAATCACTCGTCTCGATTCTCCGGCACTCGTCGCCTATTGAGCGAGTCAAAAATCGCTCCTTCCACTGCGGAGCCCCGGAATGGGGCCCGATAATTTCGGATCCGGGCCCTCGGATTCCTTTTTCATTCACAGTTCCAGCCCCGGCGACGGATCTCCGTTGGAGCTCCGCTGCGAGGAACCTCGAATTCTCGATCGCTGCGGCTCGCTGCCCGGGAAGGACGCTCTCGTTGGACTCGCTTGCCGTGAATTACGTCTTCCGACGGAATACGTGGAAAAGGATCGTGGATAAATGCCGAGGGCGTAAAAAAATTACGCAGGGGGTGAAACTGGATAAACCGTATGAAAGAGGAAGAATTATACGTGATGCGGTGGAATAAGATTTTTGCTCGGCCCCATTCATTTTGCTCGCGTCCCTTCGCCCTTCCTGCTGCTGCCACTGCATTTAAATTGATGACGCCAACTCCGGGAAGAATTAAATCGCTCCCGCGCAGTCTGCGCATGCAGCGAGAGCGCCTCTCCTTTTCAACCGGCGGCCGTGTGGGTTTCCGGTTTCCCCGACGCCTCCGAGAATCGCTGCTTCCCCCGTGCAGGCTCCGTCGGCACTTCCTCGCCCGAACGGATGCGGCACCGCACTTCGAGCACCGTCCCTTCGAATCATACCCGGGCTTCGGCGTTCGTCCCGTAAAATTCAAGTTCGTTTGGGTGAATCAGGCCTCGCTTTGTAATTCAAATCGCCAACGGGCGGCAACTTAAATCGTACTTTTTTGCGCGACGAAGGTGCCACAACGACAACGTTCTTGCGGCGAAAATCTCCAAAGCGAATCACCCAAAATTCGTTTAGTTAAACAAATGGCGGACGAAGCCCGCGTAATCAAATCGGCACCGAAATCAAGTGGGGAAAGTCATAACTCGAACAAAGGAGCTTTCAACGTAAATGCATGGAAATTTAATCCCGATACATTTTATAATTATCAAAAATAAAATACCTGAAAAATAAGGGCGAAATTTGCCGCGGCGCCCAAGTTGGATTTCAACACTTCTTCGCTCACCATCGGGTAACTTTTAACTTTTACATTTATTGTTTGTTTTAATATCCGCACGAAATTATGCAAATGTTTTAAATAGCTCAGTTCGAAAGATGTCGGATAACGGGATTTGTGAAACACGTAAAAAATAATCTGGGATCAGGCCGGGAGTATGAAAAATTACGAGAGATAAATTTGAATCTTCCAGGGGTGCCAAATCTAAATTAAAAAAAAAAAAAATTTGATGAATCTCTACGGCCGAGGCAGCGGGCAAAAGTTAAACGTGCATGGATGCAAGCATGCGCACAGTGCAAATCCATATTTCCGCACGATATATATTCGGGAGACGAACATACGCGGGACAGACGCAAACAAGAAAAGACTCAATCTCTCGCACGCGGAAGTGCAGGTACGCGCGAGGGTGGTAAACCTCCGTCGAGTGACAGCAGAACGGTATTTTTAGCCATTTTGAAGGCAGCGGGGGCCGATACCACCAAGAAGTATTTATACAAATATTTTCCATTAGCACTAAGAGAATCCGTCTAAATGTTTACTTTTACGAAGCTAATAAATCATTTAAAATGTCATTTTAATATGTTCTAAATGCCCTTCATGATGGCTGCGGATATAAAAATCAGAGAAAACAGAAGCGGTCTCAGTTTTCATCGGGTGCTTCTCCGCCGAGGCTTCATCTTCCCTTTTTTACACGTTCCTCGAGTGCGCAAAAGGCGGAGTTGTAGAAGAAGCAAATGTCGCACCCCTCACGCCCTGCCCGTGGTATTTTCGAGGGCATCAGGCACTTTCGCTAAACAGCATACTAAGCTCGGGGAAGGAAATTACACCGGTTCTGCCGCACTGATCCATTCGCGTGTTTCACGGGGTTTGCGCGGTGGTGAAAAACGACGGGAAAAAATAAAAATGCGCGCGTAAAAATCCAACGGGAAGCAGAACAAGATTCGACGATTATCCGGAAGTGCGTCTGACTCCAGATAAAAGCGCATCGGGAGAGTTATTCCGCCATTAATCAAAATAATCCATTAGTCCTAGCAATTACTTTCGTACCAAATGGATCGCCCAAATTCCGCGTGTCCATACGTAAAAATCCTTTTCCGATTTACTCAAAATCAATTGATCCCCCGATGGAATAGGTTCGGGGCGGCCATTTCCGCGACGAGGGCGTCTCGGAGGGTTCGCCTTCGTGAGGCCGATGCATCGAGAGTTTTTCGGCCGCGTTTTGCCGCCTCGCAATCTTTATTTCGGAAACGCCGAAAAAATTTTACTTAGCGAAAAAGCCGGGGGCTTATCCGAGGTATTCCTACTTCATTGCCTTTGCCGGTCAACCCCCCCCCCCCCCAAAGGACAGGCTTCGACTCCGTGAACTCCTCTCGATCTTCCTGCACTCTTCTCGCGGAGGGAGGCCTCCCGATGGCCGAATAAACGGGAAAGCATCGCTCCGTGTCACGGCAAGGGAAGGAGTGCATTTGCCGACTCGCCGAGCACGAAAAAAAAAATAAAATAAAATAAAATTTGGTAATAAGAAAACTTTTGTGGAACAAAGCCCGTTTGACAAACTAAAAGCACAAGGCGTTCGTTCCTCTTTTCGAACCGCGTTTTTCGGGATCTGCTAAGGCGATGCCGACCTTAGCCAGAAACAGAAACCTAATTGCCACCTTCGCTAATTCCGGCGGCAAACCGGTTGCATGCTTGCGGCAAGCATTTCGCGGGATCAAAAGATTTCTTTTTGTTCACAATCAAAGGAAAGCTTACGGTCAACGAAAACAAAAATAAAAAGGGAAATTAATAATAAAAAAAAAAAAATAAAAAAAAAAAAACGAAAGGTTCGGGTGAAAAAGAATTAGTTTTCCAGAGACGTAAACCCGTAGAATAAAATGAAGGAGAAGAGAAGCGAGAACAACGGCATAGACGGGGTAGAAGAGGAGGGAAAAATCTTCAAAGAAGCCATAAACAAGCAAAAAAAAAGGAGAGAAAGCTTTCACGCGAGAACAATGGGAAAAAAGTAACTAAATAAATAATAAAACTAAATTTCAAAGATAAAAAGAAAGTTGCGATAATCGAAAAAGTTCACAACCATCCATCTCAAGAGAGCAGTTGACGAATTTAATCCCGGGGAAGGAAAAAAGTCGGCAAAGATGGAATGAATGAGGAGCTTTATTTCTTCCAGCAACTTCCACGCTTAAGAGCTTCGCGAGAGGTGAGAAAAGCAGGCAACTTTCTTTACGACCGCCATTAAATCGAATGAAACGGGGGGCCCGGGCCCGTACGTGCCATCCGCCGACTGCCGCGGCCAAGTGCCGAAGAAGTCAACGGCCAGGTGAGAAACAACAAGAGTGCGTTCTGCAGGTAAAAAAGTCTATAAATTACAATGGTCAGTCTTAAATGCGTTGCAGGCATCACCTGTGGGCGTACCTACGATTTCCTTTCGCCCGAAAATCTGAACCTGAAACCGACGCTTCACTTACGGAAACCTCCGAAAGAGCGACGTCGGGCCGTAAATATCTTCCGCCTGCTTAGCTTACGACAAACCGAGTCCCGGAGATCCGACGAATTACGATCCTGGGACCTTCGCCACTATTTTTTACCACCGCCGTACCTTAATTTATCAACCGACTCCGGCCGCGTCGATGGCCAGAATCGGTGAGAACGAAGCCGAATCCGCGGACCGCGATGCTCGAGGAGAGAACGCGACGGAGGAAAAACCCGACCGACAGTCAGTCCGGCGTCCCGTGCCCGGCGCGGGAGCGAACATTTCCTCCCTGCTCCCCGGCATCCGTCCGGGACCTGCCCCTCGCTTCGAACGTCAATTAGTCCGGGTCCCGACTCGCGGCCTTCGAGATCGCCGCGGCAAATTAGCACCTTTCGCGATGCCGTTTCCATTAGCGGCCTTCGCGATATCATCTTTCCTCCCGTTTCGGCCGGTCGGATGGGCGGAGAGACGCATCCGGGAGAGGAAAATCCTCCGTCGAGAACGAATGAAAACCTCAATGGAAAAGGTGAAAAAGGCGATTCCTGAGAATATCGGAAAGGGTTTTCCGCAACTGAGATTAATGAAAAGTGTCACGCAGCCAGCGAAATTTTCCAACTTTTATTTTTCTTATGTTAACATCTTTTTTTTTCTCTTCCCGCTCATAAATTCCTTATTCTGCTCGAACGGAACAAAGGGAAAAATTTCCTTTTTTTTTCTTTTCTTTTTTTTTTTTTTAATCTAGAATTTTAAAAGCCTTGCCTCAGATGCAGCAGCCGTGTCCGTTAGTATATGAAGCGAATTAACTCCTTAATTATACGCCGACGTATGAAGAATAACAATTTAGTAATTATACATGCAAAGCAGGGTCCAAAATGGGCAACACGATTTATATATATGCGGTCAAACAAATGTATTATTTTGACGAGGAACGAACTCCTTTTCCTAATATCGACGAAGCTTAAACGACGGCACTCGTTGTTCCGGCCTTCCACCGCGAATGCCCCAGACGTGGAATCTCCCGGGAAAATCAAGTTGAAGTTTTCGCAAGCGTCAAATGTGCAAAAATTTAGCCGGGAAATTGGCTAAAGCCAGTGACTGCCGAAAAATCACGGAATCCTGCGATTCAACTCATAGGAGAGTTGCGTTTGCGGGTTTTGCACGGGGAAAATCCCGGCCGAAGGCGTCCGCCGTCCGGAAACCAAATCGTCTGCGTCGTTATCGAACTTCCGCTTGCACAACACGCGCGGAGAAAAAAAAATATCTTCAATTTTCAAAAGCGAACGTCGATCTGGAACTCGCCCTCTGAGGGTACGGAGCAGGCAGGAAAAGGCCGCACCTCGAAACCTTTCGATTCGCATGGAGATGCGGCTCGAGCGAAATGTGCGCGCTCGCTTCCCCGGCAACGCTTCCCCGGGTGCTCGCCGTGGAAAATTAGGCACAGATTTTGCATCAACACGGAGAACGGCGATAAAAATATTATGGGAATTGCAGTTACGGGAAAAGAAACACCACGAAAGTATGTATGAAAGTCACGCAAGGGATTTTAATGAAAAAAGAAAAAAAAAGTTTTTCCAGTCTTGAAACGTAAGGAATAAAACACCATTTCGGGACCCAATTCGGTCTGCTAATAAGCGGCCGATTTGCATAATTCGTGTGGATCAGTCTGCGAGCAGGTTCCGGCCGCAGGATTTGCACCGAAATCGGCCACTATGATCAGCGGAAAATCTTCGACCGGGGAAAAATCAATCCCGAATTCGAATCATTCGGCGAATGCCCCGGACTGTCCCGCGGGAAGACCTCCGGCAAAGGACGCGGCGCGGAAGCCTCGCCGGTTATCCCGGCCAAGTTTACGGTCTCGTCTGCGACGGAGGGCAATAACTTGGGCTTAAGGGAAGAGTTTCCTACGGCAGACGGTGTCAGACCCGTCTCACGTGGAAAACCCGGCAGCGAAATTGGTTTTCCCGGGATTGAAGATCTTCATCATTCAACTCCGCTCTTCCTCCCTTTCAGGTGACCGCAGCGACTCGCGCCCCCCAGGCCCTTGGACCGCAGTCTTCTCCTATTCCCTGGATATTGTTCTCATTTTTCTTCGCATCGGCCTGGGCGATTCCATCGGAATCGATCAGTGCGATGCATTAGCTCAATAAATCTCCGCTATCCGTTTCATCTCCTCGAGTAACCGCCTCGCTTTATATTTTATCTGGAATTTTTAAAGGCAGGAAAGAACCGGTTTTTTCGCCAGATGAATCTTCCGTTTCCCTCCTGAAATCGGGATCGCCGTACGAGGTACCTTGTAATCAGCCGCTGGACGAGATAACCGACCGCGGATGACAGAAGTCGAGTAAAAAGATCGGATGCGAACGAAGACTGTCCGATGTATGCAGAAAGTGCAGGAGATGGACAGCTTGTTAACAAGAAACTGTCGTCTGTTACCTGTTGCCAGCACGAAAATTAGCTGTCGTGGCATTGGGGTTATCAGATAATTTTAGAAAATTTTTGGCGATCCTTTTTTAAATTTATAAACGATTCGATAATTTATTTTTTTTTTATCTTTATCTGCAGTTGGAACGGGGAAATTAATTTGCATCGCTTTCTCATCGTCCAACATTCCAAGGTGCGGCTCCTTCCGCCGGGAATTGCGACCCATTTGGGCAACGAGAGAGCACCCGGGGCAATTTCGGGCCGCGCACGAACGGCTAGACGAAGAACGAGAATAACTTCGTCAAGGCTGGCCCCGCGGGCACCTCCTTAAACCACCGGAAAATCCTTCCCTGCAGCGAAAGATGGAGCTGCCGTTTCCTCCCCCCGCAACCTTCCAACCTTCCATTTCGCCCGGAAAACCCGGCATTTAGTATTGAAACAATAGGGTTTCATAAATCAGTTTTGAGAGGAAAACGGGACGGGACCGTCCTCGGGATATTTCCCCAACAGCGCGCCGGTAAATCTTCAACCCAGAATTCATCTTCCTTTAACGGCTTTCATTTTTATTTCTTCCTTACCCTTATTTTTATTAGTCGAGTGTTCTTGATGGCACGTTTCAGCTTTTCTCAAGATCCCTCACTCGAGGGAACAACAAATTGTACAATTTTAATATTAATAACGACATGGGAATGAACGACGCGGTGGCAACGCTTTCCGCGGTTTAATAATAAACGCAAAAAAAAAAAAAAAAAAAAAATGATCCTGCGAATCGACTCACGTCGCTGCAGCCGGATGAAAAATCTTAGGTTCAGATCGCTTCAAAGTGTCCGGTTAATGTACCCTAATTTAATCGAACCTTACCTCAAAAATGAGGTAGTTCAGGATTTGGAGAAAAAAAAAATTTCGAAAAATCTTCCTAAATAATAACAGTAATTATTTCGCCATTCATAATGAATACTACTCATTAATAAATTTACGGCAGCCGAAAATTTATGGATGCGATGCGTTATTAATGATAATAGCCATAATTTAATGCGAAGAATGCGGAGAGCTCGGGAAGGAACCCGGAAACGCGTTCGAATCCCGTGCGGAGGAAATTTCCGTCGGGATCCCGAAATGCAGATCGGGGGCCCTCGCAATGGCGACCGGATAAAACCCGAGTCATCGCCGCGGAAGACGTATCCTACCTCCGTTCGAAAAAGGCGCGCGGGAGTGTTTCGCATGAAGCAATACCTGGCAAACATATGCGAACCGAGCCGTGGAAGGCGGAAAATGTTAGAACCCTGGCGCGACCCGGAAAATCGCTCCGATAAGCTCGCCGCTGTTATCCAGAAGAAATGAAAACCGCGAAATCACGGGAAGGTGTCGCGATTTCCGGTGTTGAAAAAATCGACGAAGTTAATTATCGGGAAAAGGAAATTCCTTCAAAAGAAAATTTCGCCCTGTTCCACTGCGGGAAGAGGGGAAATTTAACTAACGGGCGAAATAAAGGAACCGTAAGGGCGTCCGTTAGGAGCCGTTAAGGAATTCGAAAGAGCGCGAAACGAAGAACCGAAGGGTAAAAAAGGGTAAGCAAGGAAAAAAACTCCGGGGCAGCGAAAGGCGGATTCTCCTGCCACGCACTAAGCAGACCTTAATTCCGTCCACGCTGTCACGTAGCCTTCGGGATGGCGCTCAAAGGAAAACGCGATTTCGGCCGCGGACGTGTCCTTCGAGCACGAGCGCGCCGTTCGCGGTGCGAGGCGGAACCCAAAGCCAACGTGATGTCCCCGCTGACGGACGTTTAAATGAAAATCCTCGGGCTTTCGGGGCAGACGTTCCGACAGGAGTCGACAAACTGTCCGTCAGCGCTTTGGATCGGGTGAATTATGATGCCGACGTTTACGGAAAAGAAGCACACTCGGACTTCTCCCGCAAAAGCTCTTCGAAGGGACCTTCAACGGGAAAACGCTCAAAACTCGAGGCATCGGGAACTTTGGGAAAATCTTTATCCAGGCATTTATTAAAAGATAATCACAACTTTTACTTGGTGTAAGTTAACCGACTGCAGTTAAAACCGACATGGTTTTCATTAAAATCCATTTTATTAAACATTTCGAGATGAAAGCCCGGATTGAGGGGAGAGAAGCGAAGTTTTGGAAGCCAACAGGAGACTAAATGAGAAATAATTAAGGAGATTAGTGAAAGGAATTAATTTATGTTCAGTTTGTGCCCCAAAAATATTGGAACGCACCGATTTGGAAATTTCATTAAAGAGCAAACGGGAAAGAACCCGAAAGCGCCTTACGACAGCGAAAGATGGAGTGGAATTCGGGAAGCGAACGCGAGTTCGGGGCATTTTTTAAAAAATTTTCCTCTACAGCGGCCGCGAGATTTGCCGACGGCGCCCGTACCTGCGGCTCCTAAAAAACCGACGCCCTGCGCTCGTCGGGTCCCGAGACCCGTTCCACGGCGTCTCTTTCGACGTTCGCGGCGACGCTCGCCGTAAAAACTTCCAAAATTAGCCCTGGGGGCACTCCGCCGAGCTTCCTGCTGCCCCGTTAAAAGCGGGGACCTTCGGGACAGCGAGGCCTCCCGCGTTACCGCGCGTGATTTATAATCGCAACGTCGAAACGCAATGCCTTCGAAGCTTGTGCCAACAGCGAAGACTAATTAAAAGCCGCAAGAAAAATGACGGAGCTTATTTTCAAGGAATACAATTAATAAATCAATTCGTGGGTGCACGTGGGGTTTGACGAGCGACTTTTCCACGTTACCCTCCGCTGCCGCTAAAAACGTTTAAAACAGATAAGATGAACGACTGCCACGGATTGCCGATTGCAGGAGAGTAAACCAGAGGAGCTGCTCCACCTGCCAAAATAAATAAAAATCTCCGGGATAAATTGTCTCGCGCGTCTCCGCGCTTTGAAAGCTCCCAAGCGACGACGACGTCGTCGTTCCCGGTTCGGTCGTAAGAACTTCGGACGACGCGTCTTCGACGTCCGCACCCGACACGTCTGCCCGCGCGCTCGCCTCGGGCACGGCCGGAGAGCGCCGGAAACGAATCCCGGCTTCCGGAAAAGATCGCTTCATTAGCATATCCTTCCGGGGACCATTCGCGCTTTGCAAACCGCCTAGACGAATTTCATCTTCCGGCAATTTCGCTTCGATGCCGGCTTCCGACTCCCGGGCGACAGCCCGGGGAAGATCTTCCTCCCCGAAAAGCAATTATCAGGAACCGAACACCAAGGCCGGAAAGTAATATTAATCGATGTGGAAAAAGAAATGGAGATTAACACTCGAATTTGGATCGGAGAACGTAATTTGATAGTTCGACCAAAAAGGTTCGGTTTCGGGGCGATTTCGGGCTAATTCGGATTAGGTTTCGACCAAGGGGTAAAAACTCCGAATGCTCCCTGCATGGGAAGAAGTTCGCGCCACCGAAGACGCTGGTGCGAACAAAATGGCGGACGCTATCCTCCCGAAAAACTCGCCCCCAGCTACATCCTCGGGAAACAAAAACCCTCCCCGGGAATAATTTGAATTCAGCCGGAACACCACGCGATTTCCGTTTAATTAAATGCAAGTCTGAGGCCGATCCGGGACAATCGTTTTTAACCTAAGCCGATCCGACGGTAACGTCGATGTCGTCGCTGCTGACTTTCGGGGGATCCGTCGACCTGCCGCGGAGAACGGACGGAAGAAGGTTTCCTCGGAAAATTCCGCATTTCCTCCGAAGTCGAGCGGGAAATTTTTTTTTACCGTTTGTCGTTCCGATCAAAAGGAACTCTTCGGAAAATCCGGAGTTTTCTCTACTTCCGTGGAATTAACTTCAAATAAGACCGGAATTATCTCGGGTGCTTAACGGCAGACGGAGTCTAAGGAGCCGAGATCGAAATCTCGTCGTGACCCGAGATGATGCGTTGCGATGGCCCTCGAGAAATGCGGAAAAACGAATTTTCGCCCCTAAACGCTTTAGCGAGCATTTGCCACTCCACGGGGTTGCCCTGCCAGCATGCGCCACCAGGGTCGGTCAGTCTTCGCCGCGTTTGGCAAAAGGAAAATCGATCTGCTCACGTGGAGCAAATGGGCGGTAATGCGGCTCGATGTCCAAGATGGACGAGGCTTCCTTTGCGGCACTTCCTTTTCGGCCGGGAGCGACGGTTTCCTCGGGAACATTCTCTTTGGAAGAGTGGAAAAAAAAAATCGAGAATTCCGCAAAAAGCTCCCTGGAATTTTTTTGTGCAAGCCGAGGGAAAATTTCACGGTTCAAGGGTGCTTCCACCCTTCCGAGGGACGGGGGCTAAATTTTTTTCACATTCAATCAAGCTAATGCAGAATGAATTAAATTTCATTTTTTCTGCAGCGCATAAATTTATTTTCCATTATAATTAGGTTAGGCGATATAACTGGTGGAAAACAATTCCGATACAACAATCCTTTTACGGTTTAATGTGTTCGAAACTTTCAACCCCAACAAAATTTCACCCCCTTCGCTCCAAATACTGTAGCGGCGCAATCGGAATAAAAATTTCTTTATCGTTTCCCGCAAGTGTTTGAACCTCGCGCTTCCCGAGGGCGATCGCAAGCGCCGCCTCTTCGAATTTGCATCGGAAAATCCCTCGGGATTCCTTCGCGTCCCCCTCGTCGAAAAGGGAGCCGAACCCGTCGCGAGCGACGGCCGCCCGAAAGAAGGCCTTTCGAGCACGCGGAGAAAAGCCAAAGGGAACGGACGAGAGCTTCGGACGCGTTCAACGAACGGGAAAAGCAACGGGCCACGGGAAAACCGGAACCTGAATGCCGGAAAATCTAGCGTTTGAGCCTGCCGCTGGCAGATTCGGCGGTGCCTTCTCCGGCGGGTCGCCCCCGAATCCGCGAATTTTTTCCCGGCCCGAGTGCCGACAGCAAAAGGTTGAGATGAGCCTCCGCAGTCCCGTTCATCGATTTCGGAGGCTTTCTCACGACCCCGGCGGAAGAAGGAGAAACACCGCCATTCAGTGGGCCCCGTATTTAGACTCGACGATGATTCGAGTAATTTTATTTTTATGAGCAATCATTAAACCGTTATAAAAAATGTTTTTCCATCTCATGCTAATTCTCTTCTTGCCTTCTCCCTTAAATGCCACGGATTAGCTCCATTTACATTCAATTTTCTTTCAAGAAATAAATTTCCATCTTCCGCCGGCTCAACCATCCTCGCTTTATAACAAATCTCGCCTGGCTCTAAAGCGGGGCGAACTCACCCCTCGCGGCCTCCGTTTTACTCCGGGAAACGAGGTTCGCCCAGCGATGGAAACGACGCATCGTGGAAACCGCCGAAAGCTTCACGCTGCAATTGTCGAGCGCCGCCAGGTAAGCAACTGATCTCGAGAATGCAGAATTTGGCGCTAATCCGATGGGTGGACCCGACAGAGTGCGGCGGCAAGATATTTTTCCGGTCAAAGTCAATTTTCCAACCGAATGTTGACCCGGAGACGTGCCGAATCGAAATTATCGGACAGTGCGACGATTTGTGGATTTTACAAACTCCCAAAATCCACACACCGAAAACAGCAAGCGATGGAAGGCTTCGCGTGACCGGAGCGCCACCTCATTTCAAGCCGTGGCGACGGGAAAAAATCGAGAACAGCGCGAAAGACATTGCCCGAGAGTCGTAGAAGAAAGAAGGCGCCGAAAAAGAGATAATTACGGGTTCGAACCGAGGAAGAAAATGACTTTTTTTTTTTTTTCTTTTCCACGATCAGAGAACGGGAAGGTGAAACGATTCAAGCCATTAATCGCCGAAAGAGAAAGAAAGGAAAAGTAATAAGAAAGGGTGGTAAAGGGGTAGCAAAGGGCGGTAATTGTTGAAACTATTTCACGTCAGAATGAATAATGGTTCCGGGGAGAAAACTTAAAGCAAAATTGTTTATCCTTTAGGACTGTCACTTCGGATTCGAAACGGGGCGGCAGAATCGTGTCCGAGCCAGCGCCGTCGGCTTCTTCCGCGGCTTCAGACGCAGCTTTCGAAAAATGAATTTGTCAGAGCTCTCCGTGAAACCACTCATCTTCACCCAGGGAAGCAGTTCCGTTTGAAAAACGCAGTTCGGCATCGCACGCGCGGCACCGGAAGGGAGAAAAATAAACTGCCGTTCGAAGAGTCGAAACATGAAAACATGCGAAAACTTACCCAAATTCCTTGCGAGGGCCGAAATTAATATCAGCAGACTCAGCAGGAGAAACAGCACAGAGGCCAAATGCTCCATCATAGTTCAAGCTCCTGAAAAATGAAAGAAAAAAAATATTCTTTATGCCAATCGCAACTGTTTGCTTTTTTCGGCTTCCTCGCAGCACAGCAGGATTTCGCGCAAACACACGTATGAACTCTCGAGACGTTCATCCGAAGAGAGACTGTTTCTCCCGGAGAGCATTAATGATTTCTGAACGACGAGAAGGGAGACGACGACGCGAAATGAATGGGAAAAAGGGAAAATTTGGCTAATCCTCCGGCTTAAATCTTTTCGCTTCCTTTTTAAGATCGGCAAAGATGGAAAGTGTGCAGCGATGTCTCTCATCCCGTCTCATTGTTATGAGTTCCCAACGTTTCACTACAAAAGAGCCCTGGAAGTCACCATTATAGACTGCGTTATCAAATCCGCTACAGACGTTTCTCCTTTGTCTGAGACAAGAAAGAGGAATTGGCTTTTCCATTCCTTTTTTTATCGGCTTAACCATTTTCAATTCCGTCAATGTTATCGTTTGCCTCCTAAATGTTATCTACGCTGCCGACTGGGAAAGATGCTCCGGAAAAACCGCGCGCTCCGGCGGTGCGAGTCGGAAGCGGAACGGCGACGATTTCGAACCTGGAAAACGCCGTCGCGAGCGCCTCGCTTCCGCACGAACGAGGCGAACGTGGGAGAATAAAGCCCTGGCATTACCGGGGCTTATTTTATTATTCCTCCCTTCCTCCCCCGCTACGTGCCACGGTCCTTCCGAAAACCGTTCTCGGTATCCTCGGAAACTCTTCGGTAGCAAGTTTCCAAGGGAAACAATGAGGAAGAACCGACAATGCTTTAAAACTTCTTTTCTTCGCCCTTGAAAGGTTTGTATAAAAAAATAATGTTAGCACAATAGCTGGCTGCACAACAGCGAGGGTTCCTCTCCCGATTCCGCGGTGGAAAAAGATGATTTTGCCAAAGGCAGTGGAAAACTTGTGATTTATAACCGAGCTTTTTATTAAAATTTTATGGCAAACACTAAAAAATTTCGGAACACCGCGGGAGCCAGAAAGTTTTTGAATGTGGTCGATGACCGCTGCGGAACTTCGATTTGCAGGTGAGCGAGAGAAAATGGTGGATTCGGAAAAACCCGGAAAGCTGCAGAATTTTACGCCTTTCGACGATTCGGGATGCGCAAAAGACGCACCATCGCGCTTCGCCTTCACTTACTGCTTCGGATGAAACTTCCCGGGCCGACCGTTTTCCCGGATCGTGCCGGTGGGGTTTTCCTCATCGGTCGCATCCGTCGGAACTTTTCCCTCCGGAGACCCGATGCGGTGCAACATCGAACGGGAGGAACGGATAAAT
Organism: Ricinus marginatus; assembly: GCA_028565995.1. Classification (NCBI taxonomy): domain Eukaryota; kingdom Metazoa; phylum Arthropoda; class Insecta; order Psocodea; family Ricinidae; genus Ricinus; species Ricinus marginatus. The sequence continues at coordinate 120,086 of JAOWBB010004538.1, read as the reverse complement.
GCAGCGAGCCCCTGGTGAAACGACGAGAGCGGAAGCCATCATCTCTCTGCCAGAGGAAAATTTTCCGGGGAAAAACGCGGATTAAGAGGGAAAAGTAGCGGTGAGGAAAAAACTGTGCACCATTTACTATAAATCTAGCGGAGTTCGTTTTATTTACGGAAGGGGAAAGCAATAAAGAAAAAACTTTACTGGAACGAAAACAGCTAGATTCCTGCGGCGGTGGAATGGATGCGAGGCCGAGGCCCAAGGCGAAGAGCTTTTTCCGCCGAATTTACTACCTTTCGGTCTAATTGCCGGTCGGAACGGATCGGAAAAGATGGGAGGAAGCATCCGAAGTGCCCAAAAGTGCCCTACGCAGAGAATGATAATTGTCGGCGGCAGCCAGTTGCCGGAGAAAGGTAACGTCGTGCACGCTGCGGCAGGATGGGTCGCTGGGCGTTAAATTTCAAGGCGGTCCTCAAATGCAGGAAAGTCCCTCTCCCTTTTGCGGAACTCGACTTGGCTGAGCCGGAACAATGAAAAAGCGATACCTAAGAAGAAACCAAAATTCCCGACATAACGATGCGTTGTCCACGCCCGGTCAGTCGAATCTCTTTGGAAGTTTAATGACAGGCATTCACTTTATGTTACCGTACATTTCTACATTTATTAATATCGTTATAAGTACTCTTGTTTTCCTCTAATCTTAATGCAGAATACATAAAAGCGTGGGTTCGATGACAAATAACATATCACTCGCGACAACTGCATCATCGTGTTTCCCTATTTATCGTAAGAGTAATTAATATTTCCCGCTGTTGCGCTGCATGTTCCCCTTAAACCCAATTTTCGCAAATGCTTCCGAAGCAGTTCTTCATGGATTTCCCAAAATTTCGCCCGAGTTGAGGTTCATCAGCAGGAGGGACGACGAACGTTCCGTGCCCGGCGCGGACGCACGGCATTCGGAACTCGAAACTCGCCGAGGCGGAAACGCACTTGGAGATTCCGAACTTGATCCACTCTTTTTAAAATTAAAATCAAATATTGCTTCGGATGATTTTTCATTCGAAATCTAACTTTTTCGATTGAAAAGCTTTCGGGTTTAGCCCCGAGTAGTTCGGTTTTTTCGTCTCCGGGATCTCGCGCGGGAAGAACGTTAACAACTCAGAAGGAAAAGAAAAAAGATCGGTGGAAACCGGAAAACAACGGTAGCAAATTTTATCGCCAAACCGGATGCGGCAGAGTTTTCCTCCTCTCGCAACGTTCGACGAACGCTCGGGCAAACCGTCCGAGAATCATTTGCCGACGGTTTTCCGAAATTTTCCCGTTAATTCAAATATTTCTTTTACGGGTCGCTTTGAATAATGAGGGTTTACGAGCATTATTTCCACACGCAAACCGAAAGTCAAAATACAAGCAACGCATGAGAGGAGCCGAGGGGAAAAACAAAAAAGTACAAAGCGTCACTCGGCCACCGGGGCAAATTAAAAGCCGCTCCAAAAGTCCCGTCTTGGGCACGGCCCCGCCGTCGAGTCGCTTTCGTCGCGTTGCTCTCGTCAGCCATTATTCAGGGACGCGTTTCGGTCTTTTCCCACAGCGAAGGCATCTGTTAAATCGAAGGACTCCTGTGGCAGGCGCGAGAGGGAGAAATTAATCAACCCTTCGCACTCTGTTGTTTTCGGGAACTCGCCCCTCGCTTCTCCACGTGAGAAATGCGCAGCGGAAATCGGAATCCGTCAGGGCGTTCGGAGGGAACGGGAGGAAATCCCTTTTAACTAATTTTAATAAATTTTCTGTTAGCGTACGCCGTGCGCATACGCGTCGGAAAATCCTTTTTTTTTCAGCCGAGGAAACGTGCAATGCGAATTGCGTAAAAGCTGCGCGGGGAGCAGTTATCGAATGAGGCCCGGGGGCGAGGGGGGGCCCCTCGCGGGGCACCGGGTTTCGAGATCCGAGCAAGGCTGCAGGGCGCGGAATCGACGGTGCCGAAAGCAACGAGACGAACGGCGACATCGAACCGATGTTACCACAGTTGTGACATTTCTTTGGAACCGCAAATATTTAAAAAGCAATTTGTCCACGTTTCACATGACACGTTTCCACCAGATAGAATCGTTTCGGGTTTTTTTTTTTAACGGCCGCGGAAGCAAACAGCGTTCGCTCTTCAGGGATTAAACGCGTCTAGAGAAAGATAAATATAACCAACAACGGAAAAACATTCGGAGCAGCAGCCTTAAACGACGTCAAACGCTTTTCTTAACGAAAAAAAAAAAAAACGCATTAATATTAAAGACCCATTTCGTATTATGCAAATCAGCCTATGCATCTCGCCGTATAAAAGATAATTAATTAAAGTTTTCAATGCGGAATATATATTAATAAGTGTGGTATCCACGCGGTGCACTCCAGCGGAACTACTTTGACATTCCGGGCAAACGACTGATTGAAAATGGAAATTATCGTTTGCTCGATCCGGTTCACAAACAAATAAATTTGAATTCATTAATTTAATTTTCTAAAACTAACTCTTCGAATTCGTGAAAAATATCCGAAGGAACGGAAAGATCGAAGCCGATTCATCATGTGCGGAAAGCATCCCGGCGCCGGAATCTCCGCAGCCCCCGTGGATCTCGACATTTCTCGCCTTCCGCAACGTCCCGTCGGCTTTGGGTTGCCCGTCAAACGGACAAAGCGAATTCCTATTTCCGGGCGTCTGCGTTGGGGTTTCCGTCGCCGGGCCCCCGGCGCGCGAGGGACGGGAGCCTCGGCCGAGGGCAAGCCCCGCGCGGCGCCTTACGTTGGCGGCGTCGAAATTCGGAAATTTAAATTTTGAAAATCGCAAGAGCTTTCGGCAAGGGGCGGCAAAGCGAGATCCCCCTCTAACCCTCGGGACGGATTTTCAGTTTTATTTTTTCAACGGGGCCCCAAGTGTGAGGAAAGTCTTTAAAAGCTCAAGCACCGACCCTGCGAACATTCTTTCCGAGGGTTTTGCGGGGAAGAGTCGCAGATCGCCACCAGACGAGGAGCGATTCCCTTTCCGGCGAAAGCTCCAATTTTACTTTATGTGAGAATGTATGTTTGATCGTTGGTGCGGAATTCCGATGGGGCCGCCTCGACAAGATAAAATTTTATAAAAGTAAAATTTCGGCAATGTAAATCGATAAAATCTATTTCGGATGCGGGAAAAAGCAATAAAAAATTTTTGGCTCGGCAAGGATAAAATAATTTGTATATCGGGGAAATAAGAAAAACCGAAAAAAAATTGGCGCGAAGTCAGTGACGGAAGTACGCGAACAGTCTCCCCGTATGACGGAGAACATCGTTTCGCGATGGGAAGACGGAAAAACCGCCCATTTCGGGATCGTGCAAGATAAAATCTGGGAATCATCGGGGGCGAACCAATGACGGTCGGAAACAGCTCGTTCGGAAGGGGTAGGCGACTTCCCGTCATGAAAATAGAAGAATGAAGACGTTCAGAAATCAAGAAAGGAAATGAAAATTTTATCTAATCGGAAAAGGAAAATTGAAACGAAAGGATGGGAAACGCATTAGAGAAATGGATTAACTGGAAGGATGGCTTATTCGCGGCAGAATCGGGGACCAAGCGCGGGTGCCAACCGTTAGGGAAGAAACCGTGTAGCTTACGCTTCGTTAATTGGCATATTAGACGCGGGAAACTTTCGTACCTGAAACTGGTCGGCCACCTGCCTTGACCACCACAAATTATAGGAGGAAGTTGTAATCGGTAGCCGGAGTTAATGGTTATCTCACCAAGGGCGTCAAGAAACAGACTCGGGATGGCGGATCGCATTCGTGACCAGGGGTGTAATTACCGAGGGCATACGAAATTTGAATCGGAAGAAAAACCTGGCTCGGGATAAATGCGAACCGTCACGATCGGAAGAGGAATCACGGACGACGAAAATCGAAGAACGGCCCGCCCCGGCCGAAGGAAAATGCCGAAAGTACCCCGTTCAAGCTGCGGTCGAAGGCAACAGGAAAATCGGTGCCCCGGGAAAGAGCGCGATCGGACAGGCGACGACACCCCCCCTTTCCGACCGGCGGCCCAAGCGGATGCCTTTGTTCCTCCCGGGCGTCGCGCAGTTTCCCGGGCCGCAACTTCTGCGACGCCTTCGGCGCTTCAACGGAAGAAAAGGGACGGCGAGGTGCCTTCGGCTCGGCGGTTCGCGGTCTCGTGCCCCGTTCGAGAACCGGAATTCGACCGCAAGGGATCCCAAGCGGGAATTTTTTACCGGAATCGCAAAAGGCGAGCCTTCGGCCTCCTTCGAGACGAGTCCGCCAAGAGATTTTCACGAGCGCCGCACCGTCCTTGCCCGGACAGCCTCGCGTTTCCGCCCGGCTCCCGACCGGTCTGCCTCCGGCAAGGCCAACGGACGCAAAGCGAGGCGGATGCGGCATCCGGGTTTCGAGCCGGCGACGTCGCTCTCGCAATGTGGAAATGCACTTTCGGGCATCTCGGTCCCGAACTTTTCTCGCGTCCCTTCCCTCCGCGGGTCGGGACGGCAGCCCGAAAGGAAACGGAAAGAAATCCTTTTCCCCGATAACGAGGATTCATTCGTACTCGTAACACTTCCTCATTACAATGTTCGTTGGGTAACACGCGATGCGAGGGGCACAAAAAACCAGATAGCGTGACGAACGAAATATATCCCGCAGAACTATTTTCTGGAGAAATTGACCCGAAGTTAAATTTATTAGTGCCTCGGTTATTATTCATCGGGAAAAAAAATCAAAAGAACCACTAATGACTCCAGCTCCCGTGGGAGGTTTCACGAATCAGAGGGAAAACGCGATTTTGCTTGGTGCCACGGAAGCCCGAAGAACCCGCCGCGCAACGGCGGAGAACCCCGCGGCTCCGGCCGCGCGGACCTCGCGGCAGTTTTCCACGGCGCTCGTCGCAACCGAATGCGAGCTCCGATTAAACGTTTCTGACGTTCCCTTCCCCGGAGTCGGAAATCCGAAATGATGCGGTGCACCCCCCCCCCCCCGAAATCCATTCTTCTCCCGTCCCGATCGAATTTGAGTCACATTCTGCAGCCCCATTCAAATCCCGCTACCAATAACTCCCATAATCGATCTTTAATGCAGAGGATCATTTTCAATTACGACGCGTCTTTGTGCCCGAATGCAAGCAAATCCTGCGCCGTTTCCCCTGCCTTCCCGGGCGCCCGTCATTTTTCGCCGTTCGCATAAGACGGCGGCCTCCGCTCCGTGCGGGGTTTCGTGCTAAGCCACGCAATTCTGGAACTTTCCAAAATGAACATGGAGAAGTGAGCAGTCGAAGGGGAATTGCACGTCCCGCAATGCAACTTTGTCTCTCAATTTCCGTTTCGTCCGTATTACGGCTTTAAATAGCACGTGAAAAATGTTCAAATACTATTAGATGTCATAAAATGTAGATAAATCAACAATTTATACATGTGTGCATAAAAAAGAGATTAATAATGCTATGGAAATTCCGCAATAAAATCCCAATATATATATATACACACACGCATATAAATATTTATCCATTTTTGTGAAATTAATCTTTGTCGCCGTCATTATTAGTAAATAATTTGCCGTACAAATTTCCGGCTTGTTCACGCGGCTAACTTAAGGCATTTTAATAGACGAATACGTGGCTTCGATTTTTATTTAGCAAAAGTTCTAATTTTATCTATCGCTTTCATGTGCAACGTTATTCCGCCGGAAATGGACTGCATTTGATGTATAATATCCAGTCAATTTCCTGCGGCAATCGCGAACCGACGGCATGCAACGGTTTTCAACCGCGCCGCCGAGTAAATTTCATCCGGTTCAAAATGCCGAAAAAGCGCACCGGCAAAGTGCACGCGGCGGTCGTCTGCGTCGTCGAATCTCGAATCCGGGGTAACCTCAAGGGTGGAAATTTCGGGCCGGCATCGGCGGAAATCCTTTCCTCCAACCATTTTTCAAAGGCACGGGGGCACCGTCCCTGCACGCGGAGGAGTCGACGTCGAAAGTCCCCGTTTTAGGTTTCCCGCGCGTCGAGGCGACCCCGCCTCGGCCCCTTTTTCGACGGGCAAAGGCCACCGAAACCCAAGTCGCATTCCCTTACGCCGCCCCGAACCCCCTTCGGGCGCCGGGCGAATCGGACGCCTTTTCCCGGCAACTTCGGGAAATCGCGTAATCCGTAAATTTACATCGTCTCCCGCGAATTTCCGGCGTTCCGGAAGAGCCACGCTTCGACCCGGGTCTCCGCGTATTCCACATAAGGCAAAGCGAGTGATTTATTCACTTTGTCCGAATGGCAGCCCAATCCGAATCAAAGCTTATGCCTGATTTATAGTTGCGACCGCCTCGGTTCGTACCCGCCTCGGCACGGACGGTTCCGAGCACGGCCTCGATCTTCCGCTCTCCGCGATCACGAAAAAATGCGCTTTCGCGAGCCAACCGACAGCGGCAGCCGCAGCTTGTCGATGAATCCGTACCTGGCTCGTTATCGCTCGGAATTAGTGGATAACGGTAAGTTTTTTATTGTCTATCGGCGGAACCCCGTTAAATAATAACAGTTTTCCCCGCGCAACGCTTCTTTCGCTTCCTCGCGTTTTTCGGTAATGAAACGGTTGCAAGAAATATTCCCTTCGTATGCGGCACCAATAAGATAAAGTGTAGCAAACGAGGTTGGGGCCTCAATTTCGGTTTTTTTTCGGCTCAGGTACTCATTATAAACGCAAGTTTTCAGCACCGATCATACGGGCACTTGGTTCGTTAGCCTTAGTTTCGGGTAAAGCCGACACGCAAGTCCGCAGATCTCTATTCAATGGCCACATACGGTGATTATTGTTATTTTTAAAACAAGAAAACTACATTCTAATCATGTAGATAATACGGTAAGATAAGCGCACAGTTTAGGTTCAAAATAGGTTTAAATTAAGCACTTCATGATTTTTAGGCAGGCGAAAATATCACAATTAACAGCGATGAATGCGGGATTTACAAATCTTATATTTCTGTTTACGTTTAAACGTTTCGTTTGTGAGGCCGAAAAATCTTTGGATTCAGGTAAACATGACTTCCGTCCGCGAGTTCGGGAGCTTACTCGGGTAATTCCGAATCTAATTTTCGGTTTAAGCCGAAGGTGTTGATTTTGCTTATTGGGGTTGAAAAAACCCTTGGACGGGGCGAGAGAGCAAAATCTAGGGGTAAATAACGAGGTTTCACTACTGGGTTGCATTTATTCTGCTTGCTTAAATGCAAGTTCATTATCATCCCCTTTCTCCGGTTGCTTTGCTTCGTAACGAGAAGGGGATGATTTTTCCTTTGCTGGGGATGGCTTCGACGTCGAAAAATTTCATCCCTTACCTCGAATAAGAAAAAGCACGGAGTTGCCTCCGGAATTAGCCGCGGTTTCTCGTTCCCCTGACAATGCGGTCGATATTATTAGGTTTTTCCGGAACTTCGGCGGCAAACAAAACGACAATTATTCCCCAATCAATCAGATTTTTCCGGCCCCTAAAAACACCTCGTGAGGAAAAGTTCAAACCGACTTTTTGCCTCGCACTGATTTACCATCCGGGCGCTCGCCGTGGCGTCAGCCACTTCGCTTTTTCGCACGTTGCCAATAAAAGCGTGAGGGCGCGCCCCCGGAGACTTTCAAAAACCTTCCTCAAATCATGCACCGAACGTGGAAAAAGAATTGCGAACCAATTGGTTTGCACTTCACCGAAACCTTTATGAAAGCACGCGCCAACCGTCCTCCCTCCGGTGCGAAGGAGACGAGCGTCGTCGTCGGCCATCTTTTTTCGGAGAAGAACGAACCTCGGAGGCTTCAGACGGAAAAGTTCGCCCGGTTGCCCTCTTTTGCACGTTCCTAAACGGGTTCGTCAAGTCACAAGTTATTGCGCGAAATTACTTCCTGCTTTCGACATTGAAAATTCATTTTTGCGATTCATTTTGGAATCGTGACGAGAAATCCGATGGAAACGCATCGATTCGGGATGAGCGAGTACCAACTCCCGTAATGAAAGACAAAAAAGGAATCTTTTCCACACGCGAAATAGCCCCCCGTCATGTCGCTAATTTGCCTTATTACATTCTGCGTTTGACGTTCAACCGGCTAATGACCGCTCCAACATTTTCCAAATTGGACGTCCGACCTGAAGCCGTCCCTGACACAATTAGGATAAATTTTTACCCAATCCGAAACGATTGCCTTCATCGTGAGGCACTAAAATGAAAATGTCCGTTCGCGGACACCACCATGGATACGACACCGGAGTGGCAACTGCTCGCCGATTAACAGACCCAATTTGCGAAAGTAGCACCGGGTTCAATTCGCAAGCAATTCAGAGACTTATCCCCGTGAGCGAGGCCGCCGGGAAGGACGGATCAATTCGTCGCCATTATCCCGGTGCCCGAGTTTCGAGGGAATAAGGAAAACCGTCAGGAAAAAGAGTCGGGATCCGCGGGAGAAAGGACGCGAAAGCCTTTCTCCCTTCGCGAGAGGGACCCGTCGCCGTGCACTAACCGACGTTGTGCGGACGCCGGTCCTCGGCAACGACAAAGCCCCCGGTGATTTATTACGCAGAGGACTTGAATAAACAATCGTCAAAGAAATTCCGATTTAAATTTGAGAGGAGTTGAACAAATATTTGATTTGTACGGGGAGCAAGAAGTCCAATATGTGGATAATGACCGGAAGGTGTCCGATTTATGAACCCATTCGACAAAACCAAAATCCGAAGACGATAATGGAACACTGAAACCCTTTTAACCGTAAAAGTTCCGGAACTTTCTCGTTTGCTCGTCAAGCGATTTCTTTTGGGACGAGAGCCGCGTCGCCAGGCGCTGCGAGCACGCACCGGCGGACCCGGGCAGACCGCCGGCCCTCGGCGAATCGCGGTCCGCTTCCGACGGCCCGGAACGGGTCCGGCACTCCGGAGACACCGGGGGCTCTTTCGCGCCGGGCTCGGGAGAGCGGAGAAAAAAGGGCGGAAAATGGAGAGAAAGAAAGAGGAGCATTTTGAACCGAACTTGAGAATTGTGTTTAAAAATGAAGTGGATTCTTAATGATCCTCCATTTTTCTCTACTTTTCCGTCGAGAGCCCTCCTTTTGTTTCAAAAATTGGATTCAATAGCGGAAAAGAAACGGGTATTAACGAACGAGCCAATCAAAAACTCCGTTGCCCGCCGGTCCCCGGGAAAATCCCGAAGTTTTTCCATTTATATCCATCGGCCACGTTATCTCCCCTCGGCCGGGGCAGACCGCGATAAATGCCCTTCTTCTGCAGCAGCTCGGGCTTCCCGACCCGCGACGGGGCTCTCCCGGGCTCCCCTTTCCCTTGGTGAAGAGCCCTCGGGATAATCCCGGCTTCCCTGCGAAATTTGTCCACGTACCGCAATTAACATGAAATTTTAATTGGGATTTTCGATTTTTCAACCGGGGCTCGAGGCGGGAGGCGAAGGGAAGCGCTGCTCGTTGCATGACCTCTTTAACATGTTTTCAACCTTTGATTTTCAAAAGAAAATAACCGTTTGCAACTTCAAATTTTTCCTTAATGGAAGCCAAATATTAAGAACTCGTGCTAATGTATTTAATGCGTCTCATTTTCAATCGGGTATCACGTGCAGGGGAAGGAACGCTCTCGGCCCGGGGGGGGCGACGCTTTGCTTCCGGGGAGGGATTCTCGCAGAGGGCAAATTACGGTCCCCGGAGCGAACGTTTAAAATTCACGCGCTCAATTTGCACGAAAAAGGCCCCGGAAACGAAAAAGGAGCGAAACTTCCCTCTCGGAACGGGAATTTTTCAATCCCGCCGATGTCTCCCGAGTCAAAAACCATAGTTTCCATATCGTATTTGCATTCCTTTGACTTCTCCTCGGCAAAGGTTTCATTTTCTTCCTCCGGCCCCGGGGAAAAATTTTATTTTCAAATTCGGAATAATTTCTGAGGAGCAATGAAAATTTTAAATCACTCGATTTCATCTTTCGGGTAAATCCTGCGCCACGACGAAGTGGCCCCAAACGGAGCGAAAAGTTATGAAAGGTTTTTCCCCCGATCCCTTCTCGATCTCGCTTTTGTTTATAATTTCCAAAGATTTTTAACCCTTTTCTCTTCTGCTCCCGACTTGCCGAGGACTCCGCACGGAGGACGATGTCATTCTGGTCTGAGCGTCCCGCTGCTGGAAGGAAACTGTCGTGAATGGGGGAGGGGGCAGAGGGGGGCGGCCGAAAGATATTTTGGTAACATTTTTGCCAAAGCCGTGGGACTTTTTGAAAAATGTCAAACACTGATATTTTGAACAATGGATATTTTCAAGCTTTACAGGATTTCGTGAACTTTCTTGCTCCTCGGTTTTTTTATTTTTTCGTCAAATTCTTTCTTTAATTTATATTTAGTTCCGCGCGGGTTTCCCCAAGAGAAAAAACGGCAGATCGAAGAGAGGAAGCTCCCTCCGAAGACGCACCCCCCGTCGACCACTTTTCTCCGAGCACTTTCCGAACCTTCGACGGTAACAGCAAAACCCAAAGGCTGCCCGCCGCCTTGCACTGCGCGCTTCGAGGGGCAGTTTCCGAGTCCTGCATTTGTGCCTCTTCCTTTTCCCGACCGGTTACCACCACCCGATCGAGACCGACCGCATCGGAACTTCCGCCGCGCTTTTTTCCCGCTCTTTGCGCTTGGTGAATTTTTAAGGACAAAATTAAAATCAGCGGTCCCGAGCCCGATCGAGCCCCAGGAGGAAAAACTTCAAAAGCCCCCCTCGATTCGCCGCACCATTTAAGCGAGGTAAACCCTTCGGATCGGTAAAAATCAAATTGAAATTACAACCTCAAACGAAAAGGTTCAAACAGGAATTGAAGTTTGGAACATTTCCCTTCTGGAGATTAAATCCCCCGCTGCCTCCTTCTAAAAAAGGTTCTCCAACGGCAACAAACTGATTTAAATCTAATTACTTCCTTTCGTCGAGCCATCGGGTCATCTTTCTGTTTGCCTCCTCCTCCGCCCCAAAACTTGGATCGTTCAAGTGCGCCTCGGCCCCGGATACCGCGCTCGATTAGCGTCCGCCCCGGAGTTTGGTCCCGCGGAACGCTGCCTCCGTCATCCGACGAAAAACCTCGGGTTAATCTCAAATTAAAATGCCTCGGTTTCTGGGGAACCATTTATCGCGTGAAAAATACGGATCGGTTATCAAGTCAATAAAAATAAGCCGCCAAGCAGACGACATTTAATGGATTCAAAACGCTTCGGCTCAAACCGAGGAGGCGAGATCATTTAAATCAATACTTTTTTATTCGGAATGCATACTCGAAAATCCACCCCGAACCCTCCGAGTACTTCTCCCACCCATAAATCTATCACCTATTGACATTTCTTTTGCATTTTATTACCATTTCGAATTCTTTCCAAGCGTAAACATTAATCCAAATGGCTTTTCCCTAATCCCGAATCCCGGGGCCCTTTCCCTTTCATTCCCGCTCTTTCCTCCGGCTCCGAGTCCCGAATAAGTAATTGTTCTTCGAGACTCGCAAGTCCGAACGGGATCTTTCCATTTCCGGTCCACATGCAAGCGTTCGCACCCGAGCCGAACCATTTTCCGGAGTTTTCGCGAGCAGCAAGCGGAGCTTGGTCGAAAAATTCAAGACTTCCTCCCATTCGCCGTGGCACGAGAACTAAAGAACCGCGCTTCCACGTCCACTCGCTAGCGCGCTTTCCTCCGGACTTTCGTCCGCGAACGAGACGAAAATGCGGGGCGATAAAGCAGAGATCACCGTCCCCGGAAGCACAAGCAAAACGCACGAGACTGCTCCGTTTTCACCCCTCTTCCCCCGTCTTCTCCGGCCACTGGAGTGCGTTCAGATTTTGTCAAAGTTAACTCCAGGCAACAGTTCATTAATATCGCTCGCGTTTGCGAATTGTATCGAATAGGTGATTTCTGTCGGAAATTGAAGATGCTCGCTCCCACCACTCGTCAGAATCATCTTCGCTCACTTTCAAAGGGCGCAAAAATCCTACGGATGACTTACCCGAATGGAATTAATAACGTGGCAAAATGCAAATGGGATTACTGAAAATTTTACCTTTCATTTCGGGACGTACCGAGAGGAGTGGTCCCGAGGGAAGAAGACAGAAAGGGAAATCATCCCGCGCATCGATATTTCATCTGTTTCGGAACATCTTAAAGATTTAAAGTCGATTTCAATGCAAATCAAAATCGAATTTTTCTGCTGTAAAACTCAATTGTCCCTCCGTCGTAAAACGAGATTTATTATAATTTTCAGTTCCACACACTGCGCGTTCATTTCCCCCGGATGCGATTGTACATGCGAGAGAACTTGCAGCTCTCCGCCGAAGCCCAGGTAAATCCAAAATTTTTGCGCCCGACGCTTTCGGGCTCCGTGCATTTTTCGGAGTGCCGACAAAGGGCGTTCTCGTCGCCGGTTCCGGCGGCGAACGGAAAGTCCGTCGAAGAAGTCATCCCCGAAAAGTGAAGAAGCGCAAATCTCACGAAATAAAGTCATTTGGAGAGGGTGAAACCGAGGGAAGGCGAAGGGTGGCGGGCACGAGCCCCCGCTCCCTTGAGCGCCGGGAATAAAACATGAAATTTGCAAGGCATTAATCGATCTTATTGACTGGCAATTACCGAAAACGGTTCTTCAAAGTGGCCGCCCACTTTCTATTTATGTGCAACACGATTCTAACCTAAGGATACCACGAGGGACAACTTTCGGTTCATCAACTTGATTAATTATTGCAGCAAGGAGGCCAATCCCGATCGGGATCAGAGAGGCGTACGCGGGAATTAATGGGCGCGAGGGAAGTTCCTGCGAGAGCGTCGATCGGACGGCGCCCGCATTCGGGCCCGGCAACCGGAAATCGTCCGACTTCGAAAGGACGAGGACGGTGCCGGCGCATCCCGACGGGAAACAAAGCCGGCAGAATTTTGATTTAGAGGCATTAATCTTCGAAGGACAGGAATGGAGGATAAAGGTAAAACCTGGAATTTACATCGAAATAACAGTTATTATGCAGCGCTGCCAAGGCCAGCATTAATTTATCTTTCCCCGTTTTGTAATAAACATGGAAAAGTGTGCGTGGATTTAAATTTCTGGAAGCATTAATCCGAATTTATGTCATGCTGAATATGTTTCAATTTCTTTTTTTTTTTTTTTTTTTTTTTTTTCCGGAAAAGGAATCTCGGAGCCTTCGCGATTGGCTCGCCGGCAGCAAGGGTTCCGCGCGGCCGAATCGCGAGGCAGCGCGTTCGACAAAAGGGAAGTCGGTGCTTTAGGGAGGGAAGGGAAGGCATCCTCGTGCAGCACAAAACCTAACCGGATTTCGTGCCTGAAATTCATTAATTGCCAAATGCATATCAACATGCATACTCGCATTTATACGTTTAAAATCATATTATTCTGGACCTATAATTTAATTTACTTCGACGTAAACGAGAATAAAAAGGCAACGTTTACTTTTCGTTAAACAATAAACTGAGTTCGGGGGAGGCATTTTTCGCGTTTCGACAACCCTCGGCTCCCACCCCCAGCTTTCCGGACAATAACCCGAAAACGCGATCCTCGGCCTTTTAAATACTGCGTGAAAAGGAAGCGGTTGCTACTTTAACCTTCCGATTCGGCCTGCTTCCGACGGGGCAAGGATCGACAACCGGAATCCGGCGGCACTTTCCGGTGATTCCTTTCCCGTGGAACGGCACACCCGCAAAAAGAGCATCGGCGCTGTTGGAAATTCCACGTCCAATCCTCTCATCGCGGAATCATTAATTTCTCGTGCTGCAGGAATTGAATGATTTCACCGGAATCCGGATCTGATCTTTTTTCTTCTCCCGGCAGTTAACCGATAAAAACTTGTGAAACGCATTCTTTCGGCAGCAAAACACAAAAATAGTCTGAAAAGTGGAAATACAATGGAATTTTAACAACTGTAATCCTCTAAAGAATCCCGTCCGGGTGCTTTTCTTATTTTTCTCAAAAAATTTTACAGTTAAAAAGCTTTTCAGATTTAAGGAACGTTAAAGAGGAGGAAAACTTTTAAAGTAAGCAGACAACAGAAAAGCATATCTGCGGATTTACCGTTGCTACAGTTAAAATCCTGTTGGAATTACAATCTGAGATCTACTCGCCCCTTTGTGCTTAATTCACTAACTGCTGCGCCGGCTTTTTCATCGGATTTTTTTTTTTTTTTTTTTAACTTAGCAAAAGAAGGAAAAGCGAACGCGATCGTTTCATTACGTGCACGCTCCCGCAGGAATACATCTTCACGCTAAACCGGCAGAAACATTCAAAAAGTTGCGGGAAAGATCTCGGAAGATCAGATCTTCGGAAAATTCAAATTATAGTAAATAGAACTTCTTTTTCTGAATTAAAGCCTGGGGGTTTAGAATAGCCGGGGGATCGCTTTTTAAAAAACGATTGTCTTGGGATTAATAAAAGCGCAGGGATGAAAGGGAAGAAGCACTGAATATAACAATGAAGTGGAAAGATTAGATAACGCTGCGGTTAACCTGAAGATTCCAGAGGGGGCGAAAACCCTTTCCACTGACTTTCCCCAACCTGCGTCCCGATCCTTCCGTTCCCTATCCGGTCATTCCCGAAAATAAAATTTCCTCCCCGCCGCTCGACAGTCCCGGACGCGGGAATCAACGCGGCAAGAAGGCTCCGCGACCGGAGGAGGCGGCGAATCTTCGACTTCGCTTTGCCCGAAAGCATTACTCACGTCGGGATCGCTGCCGAACACTGCAGAAGCCCCGAGATCTTCGGAGAGAGGCTTGTGCGCAAACCCCGACAAAAGCGGCGTTTTGTAAATTTGATTCGAAAAAGCTTTGACCGCGGGGCAGAAAAAAAGCTAAGACGTAAATGAAATTTTATGGGGTTTTAAGGTTGCACCCGAAAAACCGAACAAGCAGAGAAAGAGAAAATTCCACTTTGATAGTGCTCTGACGGCAACGTGGAAGGTTAACTTTTAGTAATAAGCAGTACCCGCACGTCCCCTTTAGCTATACAAAAAAATCAGGATTTTAAGCTATTTTAAAATGCCGTCATAAATCACGTTAATATATACTTTTAAAATATCCGTACATGACTTCAAGTATTATTTTATTCTTTAAAAATTCATGTTTTGTCGCCCGTTTTCGGCGTCAATTATCGCATTCATTCAAACTGAGGTCTCCTCGGGTTACGTAAAGGAAAATTGAAAAGTCAAACGGGTACTTTTCCCGCAACGAAAACGAACCCGTGAAACGCGCTTTTAACGCAGGAAAGTTCCGTTCGCATGAAACAAAAACACGCGCACGATCCGTTCACGAGTCATCGGCGCGTATCGACCGGCAAAGAAGAATAATATCTTGTCGGGAAGAAAAAGAAGTCTTGAATATCTAGCGAAAAGCAGTTGAACAAAACTTAACAAAAAGGAGTGAAAAAGACTCAAATTAACAAAGGATCTTAAGAGTCTTAAGAGGAATCAGACGAAGAAGCTCGAATGGAAAGTTCCTTTATAATGCGAGGAGAGTTTACTTAATGAAAACGTTCGGCAGAATAGAACGGTTGGAAAAGTGGCCCCGGAGAAGGACGAACGAGGGGCGGGCTGCGAACACTTCGGGCAGAATAAAGGCGCAATTTTCGGGGATAATCTCCAAAAGAAATGTTCCAAAGGGTAACACGGAAAGCCACTTACCCTGCAGATCGCAAGGCAGAATCCTCAACAACGAAGGTAATCTCGTTAAACATCCAGATCGCAAATGAGAGAGCTGCCGGGTCCGAGGCGGCAACTCTCTCCTTTGCCGAGAGCAAAGCTGCCGGGCTTTATCTTCGACGATGCCCCGGGCTTCTGGATGAGCCCTGCCCTTTGAAAAACATCAAGGAAAATAATAAAATATTTAATTAAGTTAATTATATTTAAATTACTATTAACGTGAAAATAATGGGCGATCAGCTCCGCGTGTTTGGTGGCCCTGCACCACTCCGGCTGACCAATTCTCTTTTAAACAATCTAACGGAGGATTCCACCGTTCTACGTCGCTCTATTAATTTATTTTTTTTTTTTTTCTTCCCAACCGACCGTTCGTCCGGCGGCCGTTTCGGATAATATGCAAAATCGAATTTTATTCTCCCAAAACTCCGATTTGCCCTTTTTTTTTTCCGGCTCCACCCGAATTTCCCGGCGAAGATTTGCATTTCAAATCGATCCCACAATTTCTTGCTTTTATTGAATAATGAGCTTTAATTACTTCCACGATAATTTAATTTTTGTCGTACGAATCTGTGCGATGCCAAGTCTCGAGGCGCCGCGGCAAAATCCTTCGCTTAGAATCAAAAGAGCCACCGAGCTGCCGAGGGAACGCACCGAAACCGAGAAAATATTCCAACAGATCTTTTCAAAATGCCTCGGAATAAGAAATCGAGAGGAATTACTTAAAAAAAGGTAAACCGAACTGTCCCCGTAAGAGGCGCTTAAAGTCTTATCATAAAAGCATTCCGTCGACGTTCTTTTCAACAAGAGACGCCGATCGATTTTTTGCGACCCTTCTTCATTAGCGCCTTCGACTGTTTCCACTGCAGCACGACAGGATTCGGCCGGTCGCGAGAGGACTTTGGCACACGCAACAACCCGAAGATAAAAGGATCTGACGCCTGACCCGTTTAAACCGGTCGAACCGAAAGCGCGACGGGGTTACCCGTCCATTTGGGCATCTGACGGAGGCGATGCGAGTGAGGGATTGACGCTCTCGAGGAAATTCTGGACGCGAACACCGGATAATTGCCGCCTGCAGACAAGAAGTAAAAAGTACTTGAAATCTTTTAACAAAAAGCATCGTATGGTTCTCCTGGAAGCAGAGTCCCACACATTAGAGAGCTACTTAAAAAATATATGGGTTTTTTTTCTTCCTTTGCCTGTATAACAAGAATCTTCCTCTGAAACTGCCGCTTCTGCAGTTTATGTGCAAACGGGAGCTCGTTCGATTTAGACATACGCATTTTTAATGAAGTAACTATCGAATGTGCACCAAAGGCATTCTCGTCGGCAACAAAGGAAACACTAAGGATCAGAATAACTGCTGACATAACGGAAAGGTTTCGATATAACTGCGATTACACCCTTCGAGGCAAACCCAATCTAAGCATTATTCTGCAGCTCCGTACACTTTCCGCGTTAGATTTACATCAATTATTTCCGTCTAATTTCTTCTCTGAATGTAAATTTTGCCATTTCCTAAATGTGTTTCCCTTCCCACAAAGAGCTTCACGTCGATCAGAGAAGGCACCCCCGTGCACCGTGCCTTCTTCCGAGCACAAACCGGTGGCAACAAAAGAAAAAAAGGTTCGAAAAAATCGCAAAAGTTGTAACTCGATATATCGTTATTTTCCGACAATCAAATTGATTTTCGGATTTTTTTCCGTTGGATTCCTTGAAAGATATTTAATTGACGTTCCAGACGAGTTCTTAATTTTTCTCCGTGAAAATTTATCCCTTCAGCCATCCAACCAGAATTAGATTTTCCGTTCGGCTAAGGAATGGGAGAAAAAAAAAATACAAAAATCAATTGGATTAGACTTCGATCTTAGAGGAGGCCGGAAACTGAAAACGTAAAAAAATTGAAGGATGAGGGACTTAAATCTGTACGGGCACAGGAAGAAGTGAAGAGCTCACAACCTGTGCACGGAGACTGGCACGGAATGTGAAAATTGCACAAAACTGCAAAATCCTCGTGATTTATGAAGTGCCCAAACAATAAGGACAACTTCCTCCGAACACCCCATCACTCGTGCAGACCTGCAAACAAAGATAGACGCGCAAATTCGGCTCTCCATTTTAATGAAACTTTAATATTTCATCTTGCGTTGAAGAGCCCACGGATTGGGCCCCGGTCAGGCACCGCGAAACGCGTGAATCATCAGCAAAACCGAATAAGAATTTTCCATCGTTTCTGACGACAGGTAAAAATTTCCTTTTCCTACGGGATCTCCGCCGTTTCTCACGTGCCCCGTGTCCGATTAGCGCCCGTCGTCGTGCATTCGTCGTGTCCCGCCTCGATTTTACCATTTTACCGCATCCGATGAGGGGTTGCTAATGTCAAAGTGGAAAATATTTCACCCCCGTACTCGACAATTGGTATTCATGAAACAAAGCATTTATTAAGTAACTGAGGTCGTGGATAATTAGTCATTAGTATTCTCAGTCGATGGCAGACCCCAAGCTCAAAATTGGAATTTTTTAATGCCCGAACTGGTCAAAGGCGTAGCAGATACCTGCAATTTCGAAGGAAATAATAGCTGCGGAACGGGATTCTTCATCCTTCAGGTAGAGAGGACCTTTCCGTTGACTTAACCCATTTTCCACTTTTAATTGTCGCTGCCGCGACCCTTCCACCTTACCAGGTCGTGAACCGTTGCCGCTCCCGCGACTCTACACTCTCTGCGGACGCAAAAGCCTTTCGGGAACTTTTTCGGCTCGCAGCCCGTTTGAAACGCCGAGCCCCGGCTCCATCCGATCCTATTACGCAGAGGTCCAAGCCGTTGCCAATGATTTTTACCCACTGGCGGGGCAGTTGGAAAGAACCTTTTCTTCGCCTTTTATTCCGGCATATTTTCACCTTTTCTAACCGAGAATTAACTCCTGAGAGGATCAACCTTCCCCGAGGGAATAATGATCGTTTATTACACGAAAAATATGAAAGCGAAGTTTTTCCAGCTTATTAATAATGAGCGAGCGGAATTTAAAATGCATTCGGGAGCATGTTGAGAAATTGGAAAAAACTTGATTCCACCACGTTTAAAAGCTCGACTCGTCTTCTCGACGAAGAAAACTGAAAATTCCGAGCACCCATGCCCTCCGAAGATCTAGATCGAACATCCATTACTTCTCCCGTCCTCCTCGTAACCTCAAAAAACTAAGAAACGATAAAACGGAGCAAAAGATCAGGACCACCGAATGAGTACGCGGCAGCAGACGTGCGTGACATTTTCCCGCATCTTTATCTGTCCGCGTTCGAGGATGACGAGCCGTCCAGAAAGCGACGCACAAAATCGAGCTTACAAACGTGCGCCGTTTCCCTTGGATATACCTTTCAATGCGATCTGTGGAATCCGGTGGCGGGCAGCAGCGCAGTGCGAGAGGAAACGATTTGAAAGAAGCGCAATAACCGATCAAAATTGTCTTTCAAGATCAAATTTCGACTTGTCAAGTTTCTGTCGACGCTTGAATCCCGAAATGAACGGATACTTTTGACTATCCCTGCAGGTTTCCTCCTTCGGGATTCTGTCGCTGCAGCTGCAAGTTCCGGATCCTCCGCAAAAAGCGAAGACACTGGTTTTAGGCCGAAATATCGTCCCCGCGGATGTGCCGGATGGAAATGGACATTTTCCAGCACGAAATGCAAAATGCAAAGTGGAAAAGGGTTTGTTGGGATGGCGGATACCTCGCTACGACCGAACCAAATTTAAAGACGACCACAATTCTAAACCATCGACCACCCTTGTAAATAACGTATTTTCACTGCTAATATCCCTCGCCCACCATATTTCCATCCGAGGCATACTGATGCACTAAATATATTCAAATAAGTTGCCTCAATTCAGAATATTTGTTTCTCCCGCTTGCTTCTTGTCCGGCATTGCCTCAAATATTAACCGTTTTCATATTTATCGGGCCGAGGGCGGGAAGGCGGTGGGTTTTCTCCGTGGCGCTCGCGCTTCCTTCGGGGCAGCCCGAACGTAACTGACATATCCGGGCCGTGACTCTCGAACTTCATTAAAAAGTCAATTAGACGGAAGGAAACTGCGATCCTTCGTCCACGGGTGACGGTTAATCACTGACCCGTCGAGGACGGAAGCCGATGCTTTCGGCGAACATCGACAGACCACAAGAGGCAAACGCTTCCCGAGGCAGACGGGCGAAAATTCGAAATCACACGAAGGTGAAGTGAAGCAAATTCCGACGACGAAGTCATCAATAACAAAGGCCGACAGCGAAGAAAAATACATTCATTCGGGGGCAACGCAAATGAAAGATACGGACAAATCTCTCTATGCATCACATTAGTTGCGTGTTTCACGAAAAGGACAACGTGAACCCTTTGGGAAAGAAATGATTTCCGCCAAGAAAAAAACATGCACGGACTAACGCTACAGGAGCTTTCGCTTCCCGGGCCCATGTAATTCAAAATAAGGGATGTTCGCATAATTAATTAAAACCCCTACCGAGGGATTATTTATCAGAATGTTGGTCCGGTTCAACCGATGCTTTTGTATGCGGTGAATTCCGACGACAGCCACTATTTACTCAGTCTGTTGACCGGAAACAAGTAGTATCGTCTGACCTTTAGCAGTCTGTTGACATTAGTCAGAAGGAAAGTTGAAAAGAAAACACTGGGAGATAACTCTATTTACAATTAATGTCGGAACGGTTTCGGAAAACGGTCCCGGACAGCGACTCGGCTGCCGGAGGAAAATAAAAGTGAAGTTCGGCAAAGGACGGGGGCTTTTCCAGGAGCGGAGGCTTCGCCCGCCTCAGCGCTCCCTCCTAAATCTCCGGCGTTATCGCCACCGCCTTGAAAAATAAAACACCGCGATTTTCCCGAATCCCTTTGTATTATCTCCCTCGTCCATTTTCCCCGAGATAATGCGGGATATTTATTTTGAGTCCCCGTCGCCCCTCCCCGCCTCCGCCGGTCAAAACCAGGCAAAACGCGCATTTTCCGGTAATTAAAAAAAAAAAAAAAAGAAAATGCTGTTGCCGATTCCGCATCCGACGCTCAAAGTTTTTCCTTCCACCTCCGCCGCGTCGACGAGCCTAAGTCGTCGCCAGCGCATCGGCATTCACCGCTGTTTGCGATGCGTTACAGAACAAATAAACACCATCGACGCAGACGCCGTTTTCCGGACTTTTCCCGGTCAAACGTTTCCGAACTCCGCCTAAGTTCAATCCGAGTGCCCCCGAGGGCGAAAAGCGCTTCTCGAAATCGATGGGACACGTCCAGAAAAAGGGAAAACTAAATTAATTAAACTCCATCCCCATTTTCCTTTGGATATTTTTATATTTACTGCATTTTGCGAAAACCTCGGACCGTAACGAGCGGCAATAATAAGAATCGAATTCTGTTAAATTACAAAATAGTGGTTTCGCACTACAATATTTATATTCAATTTTCCATAAAATTGTCTATAAATTCTGAATGAGAAACATACCACAAGGGACAGAGGACCATATACATTTTCATGTAGGACAGAATAACATTTTCCTGGATTACATTATTGATTTATATGAAATCGAGAATAATGCGAAAAGCGGAATTTTTTTTTTCTGTTTCCTTTGGATTGCTTTCTGCAAAAATTTTTTTTCTTGGATTGCCATAAGGTGATGTTGCGTTCCCGAAAATGCGGTGCCACATTCGGCTGACGGAAGCCTTTCCCAAAGGCAACCTTTCGCCCCCGATTTGCTTTGTGCGTGAAACCGCCGCATAATAAATCTTTATAAGCTGCTTCCCTTGCTTTCTTTCTTTACCAGTTCGGCAATATCAGAAATTTGTAAAATGTCTCTTTTTGCACCGAAAGCTCCCTCCGTAGCCGAACGCTTCGCCCGTTCGGAATTTATCTTTAATCGTTCTCGAATTTTTCATTTTAGCCCCGCCGCGATCACAAAAATTTTCCGGAGTTCCGACGTACCGGAATATCCGGTATAGTGTTTCACGCGTTTCTCGTTCCTTCAATCGGTTCCAAGCATATCGGTTGTCACCGTTCAGCGTCGCGCAAAAAGAGTCGAATTAAGGGTTTCGGATTTTCGAGAAAGATGAAAATACTAATTAATGAAAAATCCTCCAATTTAGGTTACCGTGCTTCGTTCCGAACCTTAGTTTTTCCTAGCTAAAACTCGAGTTCTTAAAGGCTGCGGCGCTGAAAATTTTCCTCTTTGGATAAGATCGCAAAACAGTTCGGAGTCAAACCTTATCGTCTCGGTTAATAATTCTGAAGTTAACTAAACCGGCTCCATTCCTTCTGTAAACGAAAGATATAATCCTGAAGTTAAAACGCACGGAAGCTATCGCGTTTTAGTGGCTTTAGGTATCGCGTTTCCGTGGATCGGATAAGATCGTGTCTCTAGAGAAACGGATTAAACAGCAAAAGACAGTAATTCTCCTTCGAGCGTCCAAGACGCACGAAAGCGATTCCGGTCATGGCAAAAAAAAAAAAAAAAAATTAAGTGAAACAAGTGGGATATACTTGCTGAGTATTTCGAGAAGAAGTCGGAACGTGTTTTCCAAGCTCATTTGTCCTCCGAAGATAAAGTTTCCGCGACTGATTATATTTCCTCGGAGAAGAAGAAATGCAAACAGAAAGTTTCGCCTTTCCGGGATCGCCGACGCGAGAGGGCTCGGCCAAAACGGAGAGACTCGAACGGATTCCCAAATAAATTTTCCAGGTTTTTATCTGGGACGGGAAAAATTACAAAAACAGTCGCCGCCATAGATTTCTCACGCAGCCTTTTTCTTCACGACTGCAAAAAGGATTCGCAGCTCAAGGTAAGCACTCCGCATCGAAGCTTCTGACTTCGCGATGATAAGCCCTCGTCGGTCCCGCTTGCGAAGATCTCTCTTCGATCTTCGGTGAGAATCGGAAAAACAGCATTTTTTCGGAGCCTTCGGTGGCTCCGACAGGAGGGGAAAAAAAACCAATCGCAAAACAAAACATCGGCATGACGTGCATAATCTGAAGGAAGGAACAGTTTCTTCTTTGCAGGATGAACGGCAAATCGAATGAAGAATGGCGGGAGGATCATTTGCGTTATACGTAAAATGACGCGGGGAAAAGTTAATAATCTTATAATTTCGGGGCAATTTTGAAAAAAATACGGGCCGCAAAACCAAAGACGTAATCTAATCCCCTTTCAAATGCTGGTGGCTTATTTCCCACGCCCCTTATGGGAATACGAGCCCGCCGTTCGGAAGCCCCACGGCTTTCAGATTCAGGTTTCATCAACACCAATGTATATTTCACGTAAAAATCTTTGCAATAACAAAATGCGTGGTTTTACCCGGGTGAAAGGAGCAATTTTTAGAGGTTTTTGCAAAAATAAAATTCACCTCGTTACGAAGCAGGGGGAAAATTTTACACATAGATAGAATTACAAGTGGATTAAATTTTAAATTTTCGTGGATGAAATTAAAATCTAATCTACTGCCGTCCGTTCACTTGCCGTCATTCCACTTGACTTGAATGAAATTACGGAGGACGTAATAAGAATCAATGGGGAAAGAAGTCCACGGGAAAAAAAAAAGAAAGAAAAGAGGATGAAAAGTCAGTGGCGGAAATGCCCCGGGGAACGTCTCCCGAATGAAGAGGAGAAAAAAGACATCGGAAAGAGTTTGAAAGTTTCGCGAGTATCAAAGGCTTCGGCTGCAGAACGTCCAGGAAGGTCCTTTTTGCGGCGGGGGTCAGCCCCCGGCGAAGCGCCGTCGGTGTCGTTCCCGCGGCGCATCGAAATCCTTTTTCTTTCCCTCCGGGGAAGACGGCGAGAAGGTCCTCGCTGAAACGACACAAACGGAAAGAGCCCCTTCAACCCCGGGTAATGAATTTAGATTTTAAACGATGCCAGAAAGCGCCGAAAATTTCTCAGCGGACGAAAAGGATGACGGGCCAAAAATCGATGCGTCAAACGAAAAGGTCAGAAAGGATCACTCGCGAACCTTTTGCAGTCCGTTGTTTAACTCTTCGATCTATTAATCGGATAACGTGATTCAAACGATGGTTTTTTTTCTTTCTTTTTTTCTAAATAATAAATTGGCAAATTCACCGAGGCGATCGACGAAACGCAAAAGGAGTCCCGAGGTGGCCGACTCTGGAAAGCGTCTCAGAATGGTTTTCAAAAGCGAGGAGCCGTCGGCCGGCATTGCCGACCACGAAGACCAAGTTACCTGCGACCACAAATCTAGCAGCTGCAGCACGCGCGACCATAAAATTAACCAGCACCCACTAGACATGGAAAGACGGATCCGCGTTAAATTCCGGCACATAATTTTAAAGAATACGAGACGTCAACAATAAATTCCGCTGTTTATAATAACGTAAAAAGCACAACGTTTTATGCTCAACGGTAAATGACCGAAAAATATAAAAAAAATGTCAGCTATTTTCTGCCCGCCCCCCCCCTCCGCCCCAAGAGAAAAATAGAATTTACGTTTGCGAAATGAAAAATAATAAATCGCTTCGCTGCGACCTTTTTGCCTGCAGGAGGGGGGCGGGAGGGTAAAGCGGAGAATGTCAAGGAAATCAAAGAAAGCTGCGAAAGAGCCTTTCAACCCCCATTACCTTCCACGGCGAGGAATTCGGAAAAAGATCGACGACAAACAGTCGAATGTTCTTTATCTGGCTGCGGGACTCGAAAAGCGAAATCACGCGGCGGAGGAACGCGGGCGAAACGCATTTCCATCCCCCTCCCCCGTCTACCGACAGCGGGAAAAACTCCGCAGCTTCGCCCTGATTCGAGGCGAGAGACACCCGACGGTGCGCGGCGAAAAGGCGGGCGCACTGCACAAGCGCGAGATCAAGTCGCCCCCCGAACAGATAACTGTCGGCTAATTGGACAGGTACTTCGCGACCTCAGCGTGCAATCCGGATGAGGACGTGTCTTTCCCTCCCGAGCAGCTTCCGGATCCGTTCGAGACGTTCGCGGCCCGAAGCTTCGGATGCGACGACCGCGTTGACTCGCCCGCAGCAGACGCCGCACTGCCCTGCCGCGCCAACGGAACATCAGAAGAATGCATCGGGGCCGTTTCTTTGCCCGGATCAGATAAAGCGGAATCGCTCGCGTTTCAAATGTCACCTCGTGTGCATCGCACCGAAGAGCCCGGCACTCGAATATCCTCGCCATAACAATAACAGTCGCCAGGAAAAGAGTCGCCGGCGTGGAACCGAAGCTAAGCGCGTAGAGAAAAGCGTCAAACGTCGTCTCTTTACGTCCAAAGGTCGAAATGCTCATTTGACGATGCAGGCGAAAATATTCTTCGAACGTACGAAGCTGAACGTTTTTTTTCCGTTCGAAATACAAAGGGCGAAAGAGGAAAATATTTCAAGGCACATAAAATAAAAAATATCATTCCGTTTCCCTCCCAATCCGATGGAATTACAACATTTTGATTTTCGGATGAAACAAGGAGGGAAAAAAAAAATTTCACATTTTTTTTTTCGGAAAGCGTAAAAATATTATTCCCGGAGTTTTCCGAGCTGCCGAAGGAGCGGAAAATAAAAAAAGAAAATTTACTCGAATAATTACTCGGTTGCCGCGGCCTGAAAAGGAGAAACAAGTTTCGCCGGCATTTGCGGAAGAGACGCGATCATCCGATCCGTTAAAGGTAAGCGCTGCCCGTGAAATACGGCGACAGGAAAAGGAAGTTTCCGCGCATTAAGGATCGAGCGAACGGTTTTTCCCGAGGAAAAACCCTCCGACGGGGAAGGCCCCGCGCGCCGATCGGCAACCGACCCGAAAACGGGACCCGACAGCCCCGGAGGTGAAGGGGCGGGGCACCTTAATTTAGCTTTCGAACGAACCATCAACGTGTAGGAAGGGCAATAAATCACGTCCGAAAAAAAGGCCGATAAATTGAAGCCACTCAAATTCGCGTTGCCCGCTTAAAAACTAATTCCCACAAAGCCAGATCGGATGCGTCCAATTGCGTCTCCACTTTCGACGCCCTAACGAGAGAGCGACTCTCGTCCCGAAAACCCCGCGATTTTAAAAGAAAGAAAAAGCCTCCATTTTTACAATAAGAGGCGCCTGCCATGCAAAAAAGCCGTCAAGATTTACAAGAAAAAGGTGTTCCGCATGGTAATTAATCCCAAAACGAAACTTTCCCTAACTCTTTTCCTCTAATTTTCAATTTTTCCCGGGGAAAATTCGGATGATAAGCCAGCGGGGAGTTAAAAAAATCTGAGGCCCAGAGAACGGGGGGGCTCTTTTCCATAAAACCCAAATAAACGACCGTTTTCGCTCCCATATTGGGAATTGGAATTTAGAAATAAATTAAAATGACAGAAGGAGAGAAACATAACTTACTAATAGAAATTGCCTGAAATTAAATGCGGCGAAGACTCAAAAGACAGATCCAAAGGCGCACAATTGGGAGCCGATCCATGGTTTTTAATTGCTCTTCACGGAACCTCAGATGACGAGGGTAAATCAACAAGTTCCCCTGCAAAGCGCACACACACAACACACACACACACACACATGCACACACGAACAGAGCCGTTTAACGGCGTCATTTGCGGAAGTGTCATCGGGTGCACAAGAGCGCTCTCGGCGGGCAGAAAAAGCGAAAATACCTGACGCTCACACTTTTCCATCCCTCCCCTCCCCCCTCCCCCGGAGGTCTCAAATTTCCGGCCACCCGCACTCCAGGAGGCAGCACAAAGGAAGAATTTACCTCGGTTACTTGGATTTGCTCCAGCCGCATGCGGGGGGAAGGGGGGGAGGGAACGTCGGCAACTTCGACGCTCGTCAGCGATAATTAAATATCGACGGCGCTAATCGCTGAAACGCTTGCTAATGCGTTCCGTTGAATTGCCGCGAGCGGAAAAAAGGAAGAGCGGAGGCCCCGAAATTACTCGGGAACCATTTAGGATTTGTAAATAGTAATAATTAGACGGCGGGGGAAAATAGATTGCGCCGATTAACTAGATATCGGATGTTTAATAATCCGGAAAGAGCGAAATAATCGGAAGCCATTCTTGCTAATGCGCGAAATGGGCTTCTGAACACTTTTTCTGCTCTCACAAAAACTTACGAGACATTAATCTAATCCGCCGAGCGTTCCCACTTCAGCGATCCACAATGGACGCACAGATATCGTGCAAAATTGTTATTATATTTTTTCTCACGTGCCCCGTGCATTAAGACCGATCGAGCATTCGACGTCGCTTCCGTTCCATTTTCACCACGTTAAAATTCCTAATCGCCGATTGGTGAATCCATCGGCCAATCGGAGGTCCGAAACGCGAAAATGACGTCATCTTCACCGTATTTGGAGCCCGTCGAATTTATAAAAGAATACCCGTCGATTTGCGCGCCTGAACCGCCGAGACGGGATTTACCAAAGAACACGCGTGCTTGACATTTTTTTACCTTCGATGCCGTCGAAAAGGGGTTCCAATAATTGACACCCGTGCTTAGCCTACGAGATTCGCGCGTTCCCGGGAATTCGGCCACTGGAACGGCGGGGCAAAAAGGCGCTTCGCGTGCCACCGTACGGTGTTGGTGGTTGATTTTTTTCTCTTTCGGACTCCGAACAATTTCGTCGCAAGATGCGAAACACAACCTTTAAATACAAGCGCAATTGCCGGGTCTCCCCTTCACGGATTTCGGCTGCAGGCCGTTGCGACGCAATCGCATTCCGAACGTTCCTGCGGCGGGGAGCGAGGGAGAAAAAAATTTCTCGAAAAATTCCATTTTTCGGCTGGAAAAATGGAAGATCCCACGGGGAAATGGAAGGAAATTTTCGAAAAAAAAAACAGGGAAAGGATAACCTAATTATATTTTCAAGAA
Source organism: Ricinus marginatus (assembly GCA_028565995.1). Taxonomy (NCBI): domain Eukaryota; kingdom Metazoa; phylum Arthropoda; class Insecta; order Psocodea; family Ricinidae; genus Ricinus; species Ricinus marginatus. The sequence goes on along the minus strand of JAOWBB010004538.1, from coordinate 92,576 downwards.
TATCATTCACTCATCTTCTAAGTAGCCTTATATGCAACTTCACGATTTATTTTCTTCCTCCCACGGCGCGGCTTCCTCACAATTTTCCGACATTTTCGCCATTAACTTCGGTTCCTCCGGCAATTCTCGCGTGGCACCCGCAGGAAAAACTCATTCCCCCCGACAAGGCTCCCGCTCGCGTCGGCGACTCAAGGTGCTTAAAGGGCTGCCAACCCTCGGATTCCCCCGAAGGGAAAATAAATTGAATATTTCTCTTCGGTTGCTGCGATCACGGAGTCGCCGGAGAGACGTCCTCCTCTTCGCATACGTGATCAATCTTCGTTTTGCCGCATTTTATCCGTAAACAGTTAAATCTTATTCCGAGATTTACTTGGGGGTAGACGCAAAATTAAAATTAGTGCGGCTGCTTAATGATTAATATTGAGGATCGGATTATTCCTCGTGGACCTTTTCCGTAACCGGTGAAACCGAAGCTTTAAAAATGTCAAACGGTCAAAGAAAGGACTTTAATAATGGTCCTCGAATATGTGGAAGAATCTCGGAATGGGAAAAGGCCGGGGCAATTTGCATATTTTTTAAGAACGTAGCAGCCATTGTGAATGCCTCCATACAACGGAGTACAATGCGGGTGCTTTCTTCCAATATGGCGATGACTTGCATAAATCTTTCTCAGATTGGTCGAGGTAAATGAATCTCGAGATTAATAAAGGCGAAAATGGTTCCGGAAAGAATTTTATTCCTTTTTAAAAAGAATATAAATGAAGTCTGCAAACGGAGGAGAGGATTTGGTTCGTTCGCGTCGTGGCCTCTGCGGGTCTGCTGCCACTCCCTTTTTCTTTTCCATCCCCCGGGCAGGCCCCGCAACCGACGACAATGCGCCGGATTCAAATTTGAGGACCGGTCAATCCTTCCGAAATTTTTTTTCTCCGAGTTATCTCTTCAACTTTTACAGCTTTATGAAAATCTTGCAGACCGGAAAATTTCCTTCTCATTTGGGGCTCGCAAAAATCGGGATATCTTTTTTTTTTTTTTTTAAAATGAATTTTTCGCCTGGACAATTTCGGTGAATTGCAGAATTTTTCCAGATTACAGGACATATAGTTTCCAGAAATGAAACGCAGGACTTCTTCCAGTTTCTTTTCGACTGAGAAGCCCGGCAACCGTCGAACGAGGTGGTCCACGGGATTTCGAAGAGCACCACACTGAAAAGAGCATTAGATGCACAGTTCCGAGCGCGAGCACGCAGCTCCCGAACGCCCACAATTCCAGCGCGGAAGATGTATATATTTCTTTCGTCTCGAAGCGCCTCTTGCTAACGCTTCCGGTCCGATTCGGGGCCCGGTCGAGGAGAAAGGAACCGAAAGAGGAAGTACCTGGCAGTTGAATGAATGGAAGGGACGGCAGACCGTAAACGAGATGGACACGTGAGAAAAAACGAAAAATTTCACTCCGACAAGCCGAAACTCCGTGATCTCGCATTCATAAACCGCCTTCTTAGGACGTTTGCCCACATAACAAACTTCTTGGCCGGAGTCCGACCAGATGCAGCGAAGCTCGAAGCGGGGAACGGTTCGTCCTGCGCTTTCGCGGCGGCAGCGCAACGAACGAAATGAGATCTCCGCTTTCCGCTTCCGTCGCAGCAGATTTTGGATTATCGCCGTAAAGAAAAATGGGTACGGCACCTCGCTTCCGACGCCGCCGAGATGTGCTCAACACCGTCACGTCCAACTAACCTTTCCCACGGTTGGAAACCCGATTCATGCGGCGAGCATTGCGGGATCCTTCAAGCAGAAATCTTAAAATTTTTATTACGTATATATATAATAAAATATATTAGGCTGAAAGAGTAATACTCTCATTTGACTAAGCCCCTTTCCTTAAATAAATCTTTATTAAAACTGTCAACGCAACACATTTTTCATAATTAACGGATATTTTTGAAAGATATCCTCATGACTATTGCTGCACTGGATTAGCATGGGCCAACAACGAGGAAGCCCCATTGTGGCCTTTTTCTATGGGAATTTCTCTGCTCATCATAAACCGATTTGTACCTGCGCGCAGCGCTCCTTTTTTCTTTTTCAAATGCGATTTACTGCAACTACAGGAAAATTGAAAGCGGTTAATTGTGGTTAGGTCACTGCGGTTCAATTAATAATGTTTCACGTTTGAATAATTAACCGAACGTGCTTCCCAGACAACGAGAGCGGTAGCTTTCGACAAATGGATTTGCTCGAAAAGACCCCAGAGCAAGTGGAAAGGATTCCGATCCCCGTCCGATGCTTACCTTAAGTCCTTCTCGGGTTCATCAACTGGAAAACCCCCACGGAAACATCTTTCGAGCTCAGAAGGAAGCCGGAGCAGAGCAAACTTTTAAGGAACGCAAGGAAGAAATTCATTATTTATAACTTCGTTCCCGAACGAGGCCTGCGAGATCCGTCGCTTCCCGCTTCGTGCGAAGCGGCGCCGGCATGTTTTCCCGGATGTCCCACCCGGCCGGCGTCCTCCCGGACTGCGGGAGGAAACGAAACCTCGGCTCCATCCCATCCCGGATCACGGCATTTGCTCGCGTAAAAATACTTTTAACTGGTTTTAGCTTACCTCGGAAATGCCCGTCAGCATCCTTTGATAGAGCCAACTTGGATACGCGAAGAAAAAACTTTAGAATTGAAATCTATACGTTGTTAAATTGGTTAAGAAGATGGAGGGAAGAGGAGCGCGAAGAAGCAAACGGTAGGCAAGAATGGAGGGATGGAAGTTCCGGCACAAAAGAAAAACGATATTCGGGAGGAAAAAGTACTGTAAATATATGGGAGGAAAATCGGAAAAAGAGGAAAACTTTAGTAAAAAGAGCAGGCAAAATTCTTCTAACCGACTTTACGGGTCGGCTCCGAACGGAGAGGATGAAGGGAAACGAAGGAGGAGAAGAGAATCGCAGTTATCTCTCTTCCATTTTCCGGCAGGAGCACGAGGGATGCCGGGCCGGGCAAACAAGGTGCCGAAGCCCGCCACGGGAATTGCGCCGGGGAGATCCTTCCTACGTTCCGGTCTTTTCGCCGATAAATAAATCCTCCGGACGGGGATGGAGGGGAGGACGCGTCCGATCGAAAACCGCATTCGGGGTTCCTCGCCGTTCGACCGAAGGCAGTTCGAAACAAAGAATCACGCTGCGGGTCCTTCCATTCGAAGGTGGCAAGGCTTCCTTCCCTCCCTCGATGCCGACTTTCGGGGCTCGTTCGGAGCCGCTCCGGAACGGCGCCGCCAGCGAACCGTGCGCCGATCCACTTGTCCCGCGCTGCCAATTCTCAACTGCCGACAAACCGGGAAAGCGTTTCCAATTCCCGCGTCAAGGCACTCGTGTGCTGTGCCGGCTACCGCGACACGGCTGCAACACCCGCGAGAACATCGCACGGTTGCCACCTATCTCTCCCGGCATCTCTATAATAACACCTACAATGCCATTATTTCATTATATTTCTTTTCCGCGCGTGACTACCCATATCATACATCTATGACCATGCATGTTCAATTTATAAATTCCCGGAAGTAGGTTTGCGGCGATGCGTCGAAACGGATCCAGGTGCCATCCGTCGGGGCTAAGTCCCAAACGCCCCTTTCGAAAAGATTCGGCCGCAGCGAAAGGATTTCCGGTTTCGTCTTCGGAGCACGAAAAAACAGTTTCGAAAATGGCTTAATAAAACGAACGATCTTTAAGGTCTTCGCAGGAGCTTCTATTAGGAAAAAGGAAAAATGCCTTTATCGAGAACGGTCAAACGAAGTCTGGATGTGCACATCGTTAAAAAGGTGATTTAAATGGTATGTGGAAGGGTCGACAGAGTTCGTTTGCTCCCTCGGGAGTCGTTCCCGGGGTCGATCATGCTTAAAGGTGACACGTGCCTTCGTTTTGTTACTCTCGGAGCGAATTGAAACAGCAAACGAATCGGGGATGCTTGCCGGAGTGGAACCCGACCGTCGGGTTAATGGCCGGACGACGGTCGTCGAGACGCGAGAACCGTTAAAAGGGCGACTTAGCGCCCTTTGGTGGAGAGTCGAACTTGTTCTCTCGACCGCGGGGCCGCGAAGCCCCTGCAACGGTGCGGGGAAGGCCGAAAAGCAATTCGGAAAGGCTCGGATCGACCGCCGAAGATTCCCGTCGACGCTCCCGGGTAACCTTCCCGTTCGGGTTTCCTTCGGGGCGCAAACGGCGAAATGGAAACCATCCCGCGAATTCGTGTAATTTGTTGCCTCCCCCTGCATTCAGCCGTCACTCACCGCAGAACCGTATCTTGTCGGGCTTCGTGTCATTTCACGAGTTTTCCGCCCCTTCTCTTTCCCCGTCTGAGTTTCACGTCTTGGAGGAAATTTCTCGATCGGGAAGGCGAAATGAAAAGTTTTGACGTGAAAACTCGCTCCGGGATAATTCATCCCCTGTTTCCCCTTTTTTCGCCCCGGCAGCACCCTTTTTATGGCATCGATGCCTGGCTGCCACAATGGCTTTGCTTTCCGAGGACGAAATCTACTTTTCACTCGTTTATTGTTCCTTAAATTAATTTTGCTCGCCTCCGAAAAAGCTCCTCTCTTCTCCTCTTTCCCATCACCGCCAACCACGCTTTTCCGGTGTTGCTTTCCCGTGCCGGAATCGCTTTACGGAAAAGGTTCTGCTTATTTTAATTCATTTCAAAGTTTCAAAAGTTGCATCCATCATTTCACATTCATGTATATAATTAAATTGTCCGCTCTTTTCCCCCCGATTCGGCGTAGTTTTACTTCGGTTTTGATTTTCCGTGCTACCCCGTACCCGGTTTCATCTGCTAATTGCTTCTTCTCCTGAACCCGGGCCTCGATTTACTTAACGGAAATGCCTGCCTGAGTGCCTTCCAGTCCCTTCCCTTCCGGCGTTTCAATCAAATTTCGCTACCGCATTCTTCAATTTCTCGCATGCTCCACGCTTTCTTCCGAAAATGCTGCGCCAAAACAGACCCGAGTTGTTTCAATGACCGGGCGAGCTTCCCCAGCCTCGAACCAGCTCAACCCTTCCTTCTCCTCTTCGCGTCCCCCAGTCCGGACCCGACCCACGTCGAACCGAACCGTTTTATTTGCGTCGAAACGCAGAAGTCGAGTGCCGCGATTAATCTCGAAATTTTCATTTCGATGGGTTTATTCACGTTAAAAGGCCGAGATTAAGATATGCCGCAAAATCGCCAACAAAAGAATTAATTTAGATTCAGGGTTCAGACATTCCAAAACAAAGCTCCCGGTGCAACAAAAATCGGCTGGATCTGGAGTCTGCGTGCTCAACATTCCGAACAAAGTAAGTTTCGGCTTGACAAAATATTTGTCTCTCAATTTATCGCGGTTCGCCGCGCAGCTTTGTATTCGCACGAGATTTGACGGAATCGTTTCCGAACCGGATCGGAGGAAAATAATCAATCAAGCCTCAATTATAAAGGAACGAAAGCGACTCCGCCGTCCCTCTGCGCCGGATCCGACGGAGCCGCTCGGCCAAGCCTCCGCGATCGAGTTGCTCATCCTGCTCTGCCATCCCACATGAAAATGCATTCGTAGCAGCACGAAAAGCCATTTTTATCTGAGGAAAAATCACAAGCTCCGCCGCCTAACGACCGAAGGATGTCAAAAACACGAAGCCTGATCGAAGCTTTGGGACGTGCTCCGCTTTATCTGCCATCTGTCTAAAATTTTCCCACTGCCCGACCGCGGGTTATCGAAATTCTTCAAATCAAAGCGAGAATTTTCGGTTGAAGAAATTGCATTTGCTCTACCCTTTTCGATACTCATTCATCCGGGAAAACTTTCCCAAATATTCATGGCCCGTCACTCGGCTCTGCGAAAATCGCAAAGAAAGTTTTCTTTGACTCCGTGAAAATTCAATCTTTGCGCCAGAACAAAACCTTTCCCGGCGGGTCGAATGCCTCTTTCCGCTTTCGCAGTTTCCCCCGCGACGGAGAGTCGATATCGAATGGATTTCTTCCGTCGTCTCCAAATTCACCCAAATTCCACATAAGACCCGAAAGTCCCAACATTAATGCCAGACACATACCGCCCAGAAAATTTCGTGTTCGCTTTTATTTTAAATTTTAACGGTCCCGCAGAAAAAAAGGGTGATTATTCAGAGGCATGCGTGGCTGCTTTACCCAGTTACCCAGACTCGGAGGCGGGAAAATAAAGTTTATGGAGCGGTTGTCGCTGCAAATTGCGAGTACAATTAAAGAGTCTGCGAGGGAAAATTCGAAAATTTCGCCTCCGGGCGCTCGATACCCCTCGGCAGAAGAGAAAATGCCTTAAAAGTGGTCGGCCCGTGAAACGTCCGTCGAAAAACTTGATTTTCTCCGTGAGACAATCGAAAGGTGTGGCGTTTAGGCCGCGAACGATAACTATTTTTCCGCATGAAACTACTAACGTGGAAAATGCTGAAAAATACCTAAAATGACACATTGCCGGGTCCGCACAAAGCGATGTGCATGCGGTGTGAATAATGTGAAATAACAAAGAAAAAAAAATATAGGGTCTCTACATCCCGGGAAACAATGGAGAATGGCAATAAAGCCGTGCTCTCAGATGCCCGACAAACCTAATCTAACCCAACAGAAGTCCGTTCGGTTTCCCTTCATCTGGGGCGGTCTCAGTGCCCCGAAAAAATTCTCCGGAAACGGTTGCTCTCCTCGCTGCGAAAACGGAAAAGGAAATCGAAAGACCACGTTCGAAACTTATCGATTCGCAGTTATGAGAGATTCATAACTGCGAATCTCCAGATGTGACATAGCGAGCGGTCTCCTGCAACACCGCCGGTCGTAATTAGGTTATGTTCGTTAGTCAGCGTCGTTGTGGGAAATTTGACGCAACCCAGACAAAAACAGAAATTTTCCGATGTTTTGTGCTGCTGACAAAGAGGCAAAGTGGAGCAAAATAACGGGCTCCGCTGCCCGTTAAGTCTATTGAATAATTGAGATGACAATTTTGAGTTATAAATGCGAATAAATAAAAGAAGTTGATGCGTCCCAGATAAATTATTCATTACCAATTCCATTTGTGTGCATCACACGATGGTTTTTATTTTCTTATTTTTTCGAAATTGCGCCCCGGATTACTTCGGTGGCCTCCCGTAATGAAGGCGCGCGGAAGGATCGTCCCGTCTGGGAAGGGATGACGGGGATGACGGCGGGAAAAAGACGGCGGAATCCTCGTCATTCATTTCCGGAGCTTCTCCTTTCTCCCGACGCCGAGACCCGTGCTTCCCGGCTTTACACACCGAAAGAATTTCGCGTATGTGTATTCTTCGACGTAAATGTTTATGTTTGTTGCTCGACGTGATGTTGATCCAATTAATAAAGTCCCTTCGGTATTAATGCTGCTCCTTTCAAGAACGGCAGCAACCTTGTAATTGCATTTTCTGCTTATGGAAGCAGGCTTTCTCTCGCAGGATCAAATCAGATTATTTGATATGTCTCAAATGGAGTTGGAAATGGGGTAAAAAATGAATTAATTGACGAAGCAAGCGTCGGGACGTTCACCATTACTCGAACGTGTTCGCTTCCCAGCGTCGAATCACTTTCCGGCGCACTCCAAAGCGGGGATTGCGTGACTTCTCTCCATACGTCCGCTGCACGTGCGAACATTCGCTGCGGCGTGCGGGACCGATGCATCGCTAAATGGTTTTCCGCTGTACGTGGCAGAAAAAGAAAGGAAAAACGGAAGAATCTGCGATCCATCCGATGGGTTGCCCCCGAATGCAGGCATTATGCAAGCCTCTCGGCCCCAACAATTACAACAAAACAAATTGCCTCGTTTGCCGATCCCTTTCGGTTGTTTATTGTGCCATACACGAGACCATCGTTTTCAAAAACAGGAGAAACGTCCAATTACCGACATCCATTCCTCGGCAAATTGGAAAACATGAAATTTTATTTTCACAGCAGCTTATAAAACGTAAACCTCCCGCAACGGGGGAAAAATTTTCACATGATTTTTATCAAATATGTGATGGCAATTCGGGAGTGCTGAAGGCTCCTAACGGGGCACGACCGAAAGGTCCGTTTGCGGCGAAAATCGGAGTCAGGCAATGTCGTGGCAGGAAGGAGAAAAATATTTCCACCGAGAATGAGAGCCATACGCTGCCATATTTATGTGCATCTTGATCGGGCGATACATGTCCGAAAGGCAAGCGATAGGTCGAGATGCCACTTTGCCAATCTTCCCTTAAAGGAACACCCTGCCTTTTCGATATGCGCCGCTAATCGAACCTGGAATTTTCCGCATTTATAACCGATTCGTTTTCCGACCAAACTTTTACGACCGAAACTTTTCAACAATTCTTCGAGGAATATCTTTCGGGATCTAAATGATTAATACCGAGGATATTTCACGAAAACTAACACATTGAATCGGAAAAGGATGAAAAAAGCGAGTCCACAGACTGGAAAAAAGTTGCAGATTAATCCAGATAAAGTTTTCACAGCGGACTATTTAACGTTCCCTATCATTTCTCACCTGGATAAATCGGTTTCCAGCTCCTTGTTTAGCGGGGGTACGTTGCAAAATTCATCCGCGCGAAGACCACCAGAGACCGTCCTGGATCGCTCGATCTCCTGCACGTCTCCGACAAAAAATTATCTTTTTGCGACGAACAAGACCGGGTCCTGCTCCGACGGGGAAAGCGAAAGGATCGAACCTCCGCTGTTGGCGCACCAGTTCGCGTCAAACTTTCCAGTTTCTTTCGGTTTCTTTGTCGAATCATCCCTCAGCTCGAAATCTTCTTCCTATTTTCGTTCCTTCACTTCGACCTCATTTTTCTTTCTTTCTTTAAGAGCACTTACTTTGTGAGAGATCGCCAATCCCGGTCAAATCTCTCAACCAAACCTTTCTTTTTCGAACAATCAATTCTATTCAAAGCTCCTTCCGCATTTTCGCTTTTACCATTTTCGACCCGAGCGGCTAATTTTCTCCCCTTTCCTGAGAGCGAAGGGAAAAGAAAGTTCCTCCAAGTTTCCGTCGGAAAAAATGGACTCCGCATCTTCCGAAGCTCCAAGTTGTTTCCGAGCCCCGTCATCCATTTCAGAAAATCGAAAAGGGAATGCCAAGGCAAATGCTACTGCGTTGGAAGTATCAAATTTAATTTATTCCTCAAACAACAGATGCGACCGCGAGTTTCAGTTTGTTCAAGCTTTAAACTTCCCATAAATTGATTATCTGCGTTGGTGAAGGAAGCAAGCCCAGGCGAGGGTTGAGAAAGAATCTAAAAGATCGAAATATTCAACGGTAAGCACTAATTTCGCCGATTAAATGACTCCCAGTTCCATCGGACGGGTTTTCCCTTTCGCGGATGATGGAAAATCGGAGATTCGTCATTCAACTGACAAATTCATTCCAGTCCCACCAACCGTTCCATATCCGAAGACCAACGGGAGTCACATTCCGCATTCTCTCCGTAGACCGGGAGGCGCAAGGAGGAAAAAAACGATTTTTGGAAAATAAACCGAGACGGGCCGAACCGCAGAGAACCAAGAACAAACGGGGAAAATTCCGTCGAATGTACGTAATGAAAAGGGCCATTTAAAATATGTCGGCCCCGTGCGTGGTCGTTTGAGCCTCAGGAGCTGTCATTCCCCGAGCTTTTTTTTCTGAAAATTCTAATTCCGAACGAGCCCACGAGGAAACGGAAAGTGCCATCGGAGCTACAGAAGAGCGGAAGACGAAAATAAAAGCAACAGAATTGACGGCAGCAATACGTGCCATTCTCGGCACCGAGACTTTCCCGGATCAGGAACAGTCAATGGCATATCTTTCACCCCGTTAAAAGTCACAATTTCAAAACCGAAAAATCTACGTTCCGATTTACCTTAATTAAACAAGAAAGAATCTTTCCACTAAGAATCCCACAGTTAAAATCTGAATCGCGGGCGAGCATTTGAGCTATCTAATTTTGGGGGCTCTAAATAAGCAAAAAGGAGATGTAATTCGCTGGCGGCACCACTCTTAAAACCGAAAACTGTATCCAAGGATGTATTAGTAATGAGTGGAAAAAAGAGAAATGCAGGGAAAAAAATAAATAAAATTTTAACAGCATAAATGGACTTCTATAGAAAATATGCCTGCTGCTTAGAGTTTTGCGAGATGGAAAAAAAAAAGTTCAAAAAGCATTCCTCTTTGATTTGGCACACGAAAAAAGCACGCCCGGGGCCATCATGCATTTTAATCAGCAGACCGACAGAGGAATCTTCTCCGAAGCGAATGTCATTCGCCGGCGGTTTCTGATTCCGATGGAAATCCAGGTTCGGCGTAAAAAAAGGAAGCCGAACGGGGATCGGCCTTCGTCGAAGCGGCGGCCTTCCGGAGCAGAAAGGGAAATTTTACGCGCCACCCCCTCCCCCAAAATGTTCGATTCTTTTTGGTACATGCCCCGGATCGGCCTTCCTCTCGCCCCCAAACCCCAAACATCCAACCGGTCCGAAACGAAGCAAATGGATTTCGAAAGAGCACCACACTTTCCGAACCGTCAACGGGACATCCACAATGACATTCGGAACATTTCGAAGCCGGGTTAAATATTCCTCGATGCGAACCTTTTCTATCGCGCGACAAAAAAGTAAAGATTTCGCTTCGGTGTGCGGAGAACGTGCCGGAGAGGAAGGTTGAATAAGTTTTCAGAGGAGAGAGAGAGAGAGAGAGAGACAAACAAAAGGGAATGAAAAACTACCCCCGGTACGATTCCTTTTATCTCCGTCAGGGAAACTTTTCCGTTAATTTGCCCCGAAAGCCGGCGTGTAAAAGGACAGATGATGGGTCTTCCGATTGGGCCCCCACCGGAGTGCGCCCACGCATTTGAAAAGCGTCGATCGTGTGACCGGAATGGAATTGATGGTTCACGCATGGTTTAACTCGGGTTTAAAACGAATTGTCTTTTTGAACTTCAAGAAACCCAATAAGTTTCCGATTTCCACCCATTTAACTTCCAAGGAGACCGTCCGACGCCCGCGGAGCAACTGCAGGCGCGGGAGTCCGTGCAGCATCCCGAGGCTGAGCGAGAGCGGGGCAAGGAAATGGTCGTCTCCTCGCAAAAAGTCCGCCGCGGTCCATCCTCGCCCCCGAAGCGAACCGTTAGAAGTTGCTGCAATTGATAAAAGCTCAGCAGAAAGTTGATTAAAAGGCTTTAAATTGAAAGAAGGTTTGAGGAACGAAAATTCCGGACGGATCCCCGGACGTTCCGAGAGATTTATATCCTCGGACCCGACCTTTATACAATACCGGGGAAATCCTATTTAGCAAAGATAAAGTTGTTTATTGGACGTGGAAAAGGCCGCGTTTTCGACGAAAGATGGAAATTTTCGAGTTTTATCTCGGGAGCTTCCATTCAGAAGCTAAATTTGGATTCCTTTCGGGGGGAAGATGCGCGGCGAAAACCGCCAAGTCCGACCGAACCCCAACTGCCATTTGACCGCCCGCTTACGTCGGACGAAGAGAAGGGAAGATACCTGGAACGACGGCGGTGACAACACCGGAGGCGTGGGCAGGAGAAGAATTTATGGAGCTCACTTAACGGACCACAAAAATGCGCCATTAGTCAAAATAGTTTTTAATTAACATCCAGCGTACCCGGTACTCAGGGCAGCGTCTGGGAACCCACTTGGTCAACCGAACAAAAACGAGCTCAACTCATCACGCGGAGTCATTAGCCCGGTGATAAAATTAATTTCCGCCTATCACCCGGGACAAAAAATTAATTTCGAACCTAAAATTTAAGAGCTTCGGAATGTCCCACTCGTTTCTTCCGCCGCTCGTTAATTCTCCTCTGCACCGGAGCCAGGGGAACCCGACCGGGAGGACGACCCGGGGGCAAAAGACGTGGGGGCTTCACGGCAGAAGACTTTCCCATCCTCAAATCATCGCATAATAACCGAAGTGTGCGATGCTTTTTACCAAAACAATTGAGTTATAATTGCCGCATACAATGGTTCTGGGTGTGCACGGGCGTTAACGGCTTCCTCACCGATCGTGTAGTTTGTCTTGATATCTTTTTCGTGGTGATTCCTCATGCCAGTCGCGTACGTGAAAAATTATGGGGTACGTACGTTAGGAAAACAATGAGACGAATTCTTCGCGGGGGCCGTTGTCGGGGTGGCTTCGGGTTGCATTCAACGCGTCAGGTCGCGTCAGAAACATTCGGCGGCAAGCGATCGAATGCCGAGAAAACAAACGGGGTGCCCCGAATTTGCAGCGCAGTGCAACGCCGATGCGGAAGTTAGGCGGGACGATCGCCGGCTGCTGCAGGCGCATCTCGCGCTTCCTGCTTCGCGAAGGGGCACGGCACCTGCAGCAAGGCGCCGGCCACAATTTCGGATGACGGCAGTGCGAGCCGCCGGACGCTTCCGTCGGTTTTTCCTTGGAAGGCAACGACACTCGAAATTATGCACCACTCGAGGAACAATCTTCGAGAAAACAGGTTCGAGCATCGTTTTAATCCACGAAAACCGATGATTACGGTCTGCAAAGTTTAAATCCAGATAATAAACTCGTATGAAAACCACCGTCACAGTCTATTAATGGCTTAGAATACAGTTTGGAAAATTCTGACGAGTAAACTATCATTATGTGCTTCACTTTTCCATCTCTCCTCGCAATGTATAATTCATTTCTTAATTATTATTTATGAGATGGTGCACTTCGTGTCGCAGGGAAATTATGGCAGAATAAAGGAAAAGAAAAAAAATTACATCCGACAATTAAGAAAAAAATTGACAGCGACAAAAGCGATGCGGCATCGAGTTCTGCCTTCCCGGGAGCTTTCCTTCCGAAATCGAATCGCCGAAAAAACAGAGAGAGTCGATCGGGAATTGGGCGGCCAACGGACGGAAAGGAGTCGACGTGGCAGCAGACCGCTCGCCCGCCATGAGAATTCCCGTCGTACGCGGATCAGAATTTATTTAATTTTAAACAATGACTCTTTCTTTTGGCTCCGCAGCGAAATTATATTTCGATTACGGGGGATCATTTGGTGGGAAATGACTGCAAGGAGGCTTTTTTCACGTCGCCGCCCAAAGGCCGGGGCAGAGCGGGGGGGACGATCTCTTCGGGTGGATCCATCGCGAGGAAATTCCCCCCCGTCGGGAACCGGGAACCGCGAAAAAAGCTCAGGCAGGAAGCGGCATTTGCAATCTGAAAAGTCGACGCGAAGGAAAAACGAGTTTTACGCGGATTTCATCGGGAAATAAAGGCGAAGAAACGCACAAAAGCCAAGCGAGCGCCACCTTTCCGATTGATTTTTTCGCCTTGGGAGCGCGACCCCCGCGGATGCGAAATGAAAGCTTGTCGCTCGCGACCGCGGCCAGTGCCGCATTCGGAGCCGATTCCGGCATGCCCGGCAAACGTGGCCCCGCCGAGCAGAGGTCGGAGACAGTCGGAGGTGAAGTACCGGCCACGCTAACGAATGACCACGCATCGGATGGGAGCTGCACCGATGACAGCTTACTAATAGATTAATAACAGAGTAAGAAGCAATCTCCATTTAGCACAACCCATTAATATTAATTTGTTAAATTGCATGATCCACTGTGATTCACACAAGATGCATGTCATTAGCGTCTTGGCCGTTTGCGTGGTCGATACGCGGGTACTACCCGCGCTCTTAACCTCTTTCATTCTTTTACTACCTCAGGTTCAACACTTTCGCCTCATTAACTCTTTCGTACGTTTCAATTCTTCATAACCTCTTTTTTCTCAAATAAATCGGTTTAGTCATCCTTCAAGCGCCCGACTAATGAAACCAAAACACTAATTTGACGCCTTTTTTGTCTTCTCGCCATTACAGGTATCGTTTTCGGTTTCGCTGGAAGCCACCGTTCAAACTTTCGGTGCCCGGACTTTCCAACGAAAACGATTCGAATTCCTCGTGCTTCGGTCGGTGCCGGAGGGTTTCGCTTTCTGTCAATACGTCTAAAAAAATATTTCGAATGAAAAAGAATATCGCAAAAAAAGCAGAAGAGTCCTTAGCAGATGACAAACAAACGTTGTGTTTCTTCCCTTATATGTGACTTGGGACCACCAACGAAGTATTTACCCTTGTAAATATCTTCATTCGGTGATCTGAACTCGAACCTCAGTTCTCTTTGGTAAAATGCACAGTTCGTAATGGTTTATGGCACAAAAAAGAGCCGGTTCGGGAGCGATTCGGGTCTCCAAATGGAACTTCCGCTTTCGTGTGGCCTCCCCGTTTTTCTCTCGCAGCATGGAGCTCGCACTCGCACTGGATCCGATGCCTTTAACATGAGTCGCATTCGTGCCTTGGACCACCATGCTCACTATTTGATTTGCTTCCTCGGCTCATGCAAAGCACAACGTGAAAGGAAATTCTTGCATCCAACACGCAACACAATCTTGGGAAGTAAAATATTAAATTATATAAGAAACCTGTCATTAAATTCCATTAGGCGAGTTCACTGTCTGAAATTTCACACATCCAGTGAAATATACTAAAACAATAAACATAAATAACCGAACGGCAAAGGAAAATGCGTTTTCTCTCGTTGGTTCCATCGCATTCAAATTCGAAGCGTTTCGGATATTTTCAGCAACGCGTTAGACGCCTTGCGGTTGTCGCCGGGAGTATCAAAGACGGTGCCGGAAGGAAATCGCAGATGGCAATCAAACGTACCATTACCGGGGCCACCATTAAGCAATAAAACGAAGTGGAATTTGATGGCTCAGACGTGCCGGAAAACGGTAAAGGCATCGCAGGCTGCCTTGATAATAGCACCAAAACCGCGAGGGAGAAAAGGTATTTCTTCCCCCGAAACCTGATCGCAAATAAAATTTAACAATAAAACGTTCTTCCCCTTTCCCGAAGAGCTGTTGAAAAGCGGCAGAAATTTTGATAAACGAGAAAAAAAACCTTCGGCTTAAATTCATTTTATTCTTCACAATATTGGTTTCTAATTCAAGTACCGCAAAAGTACGTGATATGGAAGCGATCTGTAATCTTTTATTTAAAAATGTACTCACCGGGAGTATCCCACTACTTAATCCAATAAAAATGACATACAGAACTCAATTATTGCAGGGACAAATCATCTTTTTTCCTTTTTTTTTGACAGACTTAATGAAATTAATCTTGCTTCCCTTTGATGGATCTCGCACGAAATAAAATTCAAAACGGGAACTTCCAAAAAATGCAAAATCGACTTTTAAATAATTTTTAGACAACCGCGGACGGTTACCAGTTGGGTTACGCGATAACGCCGGGGGGAATCCTTTCGCGGACAGCGGACATTTGTGAATCGCCAAAGGCGTTCCCAAGGAATGGTCCCCGGGAACCAATCGACCACGCGAAATCGAGAGAGGGCGATTTCAAAATGAAAGCGCCGCTCCGATCGAAAAAAAACAAAGTCTGCTGCCACGTGCTCACCTGCCAAGCCGGGAGTCCGTTTTTCCGCGGGACCAAGTCCGTCTCTGACGTGGCGCGCAACGAAATTTCAATTCAGTCAAAAATTTTCACTGAAAACTTTCGCCGGAAAGGAAAAAAGCTTCTCGTAATTGGCGAAGTTAATAAGGAAGTTTGACGACACAACATCAACAGCTGCCTTCCGGAATATCGATCGAAATGCTCGACTCGATGTAAAACAACATTGTCGAATGGTAAACTGGTCCGGGAGACCGCTCCGCCGCGGTCGGTCTTCGCGCTACCCTCGTCCACTCCAAAGCGTAATGAATTGGACCCAGATCCCTTTATGACATCCATAACCGCACCCGCAATAGCTGATGGAATACAAAACGAAAACCATTTTGAAAATTTAATTTCCCTTCGGTTGACCGAATCGCCAATCGTCCGACGGCGAACGTTTTCGGCGCGATGGTCGCCACTGCAGGCGCTGCCGGGAGGCCGCGGCCCGGAAAGCCCGTAAACGTTCGAGACGCATTAAACGCGGCCGAGGGGCACTGGAGAAGGAGACAGGCGGAGATGAGTGAACGAACCGCAAAGAATGAGACAATAAGGCGACCGATCCATCCATTAATGACTCCTTATCTTCGCCCGAAGTCTTCTTTAGATAACCGAAGGGAAACGGGTTTTCCATTCCTCTTAAGTGTACCTCGACTCGTCCACATATTTTTTATATCCCTTTTTTTATCTCCTTAAAAGCCGTCAGTCACTCGGCTGGAAAAGCTTTCGCATGTTTTGTCGATGCGACTGTCACTCTCTTCGCCGGGTAAATTATTTCGTCCGAAAGAGAGGAGGAAGGATGGAAATCGCGTTTAAATCAACAGGAGGTTTCCGCGGCGCAGCTTCGCCGTGCCGCTGTCTCGGGCGCCTCCTCCTGTGGGAAATGAAACTCATCAAACGACGCGCACCGAGATTGACCGTTTGCGGTTGACCGAGCTCCACGGACGTCCGGGCATCCGGGCCGGAATCCCACACTGGACCTTTTTCAACCGATAATTACGGCTCGATATGAATTAGTACGTCCCATCGACTTCTCCGTCCGCGATCCCCGGGTTTTAGATTGCCACGAAGACAATAATAACAGACGAGAAAGGTGTTACGGGGAGAAGCCGGAGCATATTAAAAGGCGAGATGGAGAGCGAGATGAGTTTAAAGAGGAATTTTCGATTATGGACGGTAAAGTAAGTGGCGGCCATAATAAGTCCGAAACCGGTTTTAATTTTCATCATGAAAAACCTAAAAATGGTTTTGATTTGTCCGCCTAAAAGAATCACGTAGCTGAAAGGTCGCCTGTTATTATTCGGTAAATTCGGCTGGTTTCCGAGGGTGTGGCAGGTAAGCCATCTCCATGTGAGAAAGATTAAATTTCACTTTTTATTTCCTTATCGGCCATTTAAGTGTACGTACTTCCGCGGCCGCGGAAGAACGGCGACTTCATCGGCGATTTTCGACGCGCTGATAAAAAGTAGCAAAGACGGACTCCGGCAGCGGAACCCGAAAAGATCGCGCCGCGGATGCATCGGGCCGCCGGTATGGTCGACGGTTGAATTGCGTTCAGCGGGCAGGATGCTGCTGGAGCGGAACACGGTCCTCCGACGGGCTTTCGAGCCTAATAGTTCCAAAATCCACATAAATTACCAGGGAGATAAACAATCGGGTCGGTCTAATTTCTTTTGCTCGGGAGCCTTCATTTATTCAGAAAAGCCTTAATTTCCATGCGGCTGGCCTAGTTCCGGAAAATCTCATTCAACCTTAACCATTAAATCGATCATTTTTGACATTTTCCCCCTGGATCGGAAGCATTCACTTCTCGTTCCTCAAGTTTTATCCATAAAGCCGAGATTCGAAAAGCCTCTGGGTCGATCTTAACCAGTGCCCGTATTTGCTGACCTCTTTTACACGAGAACAAGGAAATATTCCTACGCATATGCACAAGCGACCGCCACACATTACGGACCATTATAACAGTCGTACGGAAAACGTGAGAGAATGTCGAAAACTTTCGTGAAGATCAAAGATGGAAAGCACTTTTAAAAGCAAACGATGCTGCGATCGTATTTGCTGAGAAATAAATTAAAAATCCAGACGACGTAATACTGCTATCTTCGTCTGCAATCGACGATACATTCGGAGGACGGTTGGAGAGGAAAGATTCTCTAACACGTCGAACATGACGAAGTGAAAAGGACGCAGTGCGAATTCATTCGAAGGCAAGAAAATAAATTTCGGACAAGAAACGAAGCGGATTCGAAAAAGAGTTATCGATGGGGGAAAGAACACGCGCCCTTATTCCAAACGAAGCGAGCGTTCCGCCACCACGAGAAGGGTCGAGGCTCCGAAGCATCGGCAAAGGAAGAGAGCAAGAAAGCAGCGTCAGGGTGAGCAAAAACAAGGAAAAAGAAATCGAGACGAGACATTCAAGTTTCTCGGGTCCGGCAGCAGCGACAGCGGTAACGCAGCCGAAAGCCTTAAGGAGGGCACCGACCGGAAGCGGTAATTGCTATCGTAATTTAATGT
This sequence comes from Ricinus marginatus, assembly GCA_028565995.1. Taxonomy (NCBI): domain Eukaryota; kingdom Metazoa; phylum Arthropoda; class Insecta; order Psocodea; family Ricinidae; genus Ricinus; species Ricinus marginatus. The sequence goes on along the minus strand of JAOWBB010004538.1, from coordinate 74,614 downwards.
AATGCGGAGGGTGACGCTGTTAGAGAGCTTGCCGAACTCGGCCGAAGAGTCCCACGAAAAGATCTCGGGTTCCGCTGCCGCAAGCCCACCGGGAAAATTCCGCTCGTTTCCAACGCGACATTTTCCTCAACGAAAAAACGCCTCGAACGAACCGGAGGAAAAAGAATCACTGCACGGGGCTTTCCCGCAGCCGAGCTTATTCGGAACTGGATCGGAAACCCTTCGACAACCTTAAAAGGAGATTCGAACGAGCTCCGGGTCGATCGGACTGCAGCGAAGCCGAATTTTATAAAGACATCCGAGTGAATTTTGGGATCTTCGTGTCCGCAGCCCATCTGCTACAGAGAGATTCTCGGATCCGAAGCATCAAGGCATTGATTACATACTTAATCGACGTCAAACCGGTTATTTTTTCAATCGTTTCATTCACGAATGGATTCCATCGGACCATCCGGGTCCCGACGATTCCGATCGGATTATAAAAAATCGAACAAAATTTACTTAAAAGCAGGATTTCTGACTGGAACGTCAAGCCGAATTTCTCTCGGAACGCAGGAAATTTGGTCCGATACTCAAATCACGAAGAATAACCTCGGATCGATTCGTGACGACCGCACGTCATCGCACGAAAATAATTCCGGAAACGCGGAGGCAGCGAAGATCGCAAACCCGCTCGGACGAAAACCGCGGGAATCGCGCACGGCCCGCACATCGGAACGCGGCACAATCCCAAAAGCCGTTTCCGCGGGAAGCCGCCATCCCTCGTTAGGGGCGGACGGACGGCAAGATTTTACCGCGGCGCTTTCGACGCCGCGAGCGCGGGCAGGCGATTTTCGCGAGGGGCAGGGGCAGCACCCCGCGGGGCGATCGCTCGCGCGTTCGAACCGCATCTCCGCGAAGAGCGTTCGCGAACCCCGAGCGGCGACGCCATCGAGTGCGATCGCGAGCACGCAGGTTCAGGAATCCGCGGAGGAGGGCCGTGGAAACGTTGTTTCAAGGCTTCTGCTTCGTATCCGCCTTCTTCCACGACGGGTTCCCGGATCGAGTACCAGTAATAAAGGAAAATGGGTACCCGCATTTTTCTAATTTGCTTAATTATTGGTGATGTAGGCACCGTGGCGAATGTAAAATCACATAAAGCTTGGAAAAAAAAATTCCTTTTCAGTTTGAGTCAACATTTAAAAAATTGGGCTCGGGATGATTTCCGTGATGAATATTTTCCAGGGTAATTAAAACAAAAAAATTAGTATCACGATCTACACGAAATTATGGAAATGTTATGAATTCAAATTTTTACATAAAAAAACATTTTCACGCTCCAGTGACCGACTACAAGCGAGGAGCGGTCATCCAGTTCCTCGGAACGTTCCTTCCAACGTTCCTCCCGAGGCCCGGAGACTGCACTTCGCGGGACCGACTTTTTCGATCCGTTCTGCCGCGCCGCGATCGTCAAAAAGGCCCAAAAGGCACAGCCGGTTCGACAACGAGAAATCGACGCCCGCCTCGAACCAAAATCCGATTCCCGTCCCAATTTCACTACCTGGCTCCGACAACACCGGTCGGATCGCTCGAAAATCGGTCTTGCCCCGAGCTTTCGGAAGGCCCCCTGGAGGCTTCTGTCGCGAGAGCGGGGAGAGACCGACCTTTCCCGCGCGAGCATGCGGGACCGAAAATCACAACCGGGCATCCTGGTCGGCGAGCCCGTTCCGCGACGCGATTTTTAATTTCTCCAGATGTCGGAGGAATTCGGTGCCGGGGCGCAAGAGGAGAGAAAAGAAAGAGAACCAAGTAAAAAAAGAGATGCAACCAAACCAAAAAGTGGAGTTTTGGTTAGGAACAAGATTTGGCTTAGGCTCAGGTTCGGCGGTACACGAAAAGTCAGTCAATAACATGTTGTAGGTCGTTAATAACAGTTATTATTTGATCACGTGACACCTCAAATTAATACTTCCTTCCCAATAGCTCCGTCTCGCTCTCTCCTCTCCGTTTCGGGCACGTCCTCACTCTTTCTACTTTTTAATAGTTTTTTATCTGCCGTTCCCAATTGCTTCACTTCTCCACCTCAATTTTTTTCTCTCTTTTGTTTCTTCTGCACGGTCGCTCTGGCGGGGCCAAATCCCGGGTCTCGTCCTCGATTTCTCGTGCCGCACCGTGTGAATTTTCCTACCCTCCCGCGCCGCGCTTGCCGAAAACGTCGGTCTCTGCACGTGGAAGATGGCGACACCGAAAACCCACGCGATCCCACCAGAAATCACGAGTCGAATTTCGAGCCGTTTGGTTCGCCGTTCGGAAGTACGCCGCCCGCGCGGGCGTCCGAAGAAATTCGCGAAGGTGGATCAGCGTCGTCGGAGGGCGGGAGGATCGGTCGGTCCGTCGAAAATTCCTTCCTCTTCGACCGCTGCTCTCCACGAGGCGGATCTCGCCCTCGCCAGCTCCATTTCGGGGGTCCGGACGACGTCCGCCAGACGCCGTCGAAATAATCGGCCGGGACGAACGCCGCAGTTAAAAACAAATTCCCCGCACGGTTGCATCGAAGGCGGAACCAGTCGATACTTCAATGTTTAATCCTCGGGATCCAAAGGGATTCGTTCGTGAGTTACGGGCAGCCTTCTGCGGAGAGATTTGGAACCAGAAATGCTTTTTTGACGCAATTGCGTGCGCTTTTGCATCACGACAAGCTTCGGAATCGATCCTGCCGGGGCTTTTTGTCCGATTTTTAAAAAAAACCGGTTCCTTTCAAATAACCCATCCGCCCGACGCATAACTGAAAAGGCCGTTTCTTATTCGGTTACTTTCAAGTTCGGAATCTCTCAGGGGAAACGAACGGAGGTGCGAAAGGGCGAAAATATAATACCCTCGCAGGACTTCTGCGATGTGAATGTAAACGACACTTCGGAGCTCCTACGTGAGACGAAACCCTTTGCGAGGGACGAAAGCAGTTCTTACAGAGGTTAATGGATAACGCACGGAGACGGCGGAAAGCGTTTCCCGAGACCTGCGTTTTACGTGCGGTCGTCGACGGCGAGGAAACCACGGCGACGGTGGAGCAAGACGCGGCCGGGCGGATGGAAATTTGACGTGGTCGCTTCGATCTCTTTACCACCGGCAGAACGGTCTCGAAGCATCGGAAAAATTTTAAAATCTTTTTTCCAAGTCAAATAGACTCGAACGGCAGAGACACTCTATTTAATTGGATGACATTAAGTCATTGAAGATGTTTTATAGCGCTTTTAGAGGCAATTTAACGGGGGTCGAAACCCTTCGATTCGACATCCGAGAACCTCTCCTGGAAACTTAATCCGATCGGTGAGTTTTATCGATCATCCGAATGGTGACATGGGCAGCTCCCATTAAATTCCATTATTCCTCCCCGACGAGGACGCCGCGCCGCATATTAACTCGTTCCAAAGATTCCTCCGCGGTCGATATCGGCTCCGAAGATCAAGCGCGGCCATCTCGCGAGCCGAATACGACGAAAAGGCAGAGGGCCGACGGCGTCCTCGAAGCGGACGGCGGACAAAGCGGCGCGAGACGGGCCGAACGGGGATCCGTGCGAGGACCTTCCCCGTGATGGGACACGCCGAAGGTACGAGATCGTAAGTTCGCCCCGGAACACCTGTCCGTCACGCTTCAACCTTATGGGCAGTTACCAGTTTGATGAACGACCCATCAGGTCCGGGGAACGAGTTTGGAGGGAAAAAAGAGTGCAAAGGTACCGCCCCGTTCTTCCTCTTTCCACGGAGTAATTATTAATAATTTTAGTAGGCCCTACAGGTGACCCCAATGTGGCGAGTTCCATTTTCTTTCAACTTCACAGCGTATGACGGGTTGCCATCGCGGTGAAGCAACGATCTCCTGCTAATGGGTATCTTATCCGGGTTCATCGGCGGCCGCCCGTACCTTCTTTTATCCTTCGAATCCAAACCGTTCAATTTCCCTGCGACGTCCGGTGCTTCCGCAAGGCCCTCCTCTGAAGGCACGGAAAACGTCGAATGCTTTCCTTCTCCCAAGCTGAACAAGCGCGGGCCATTATCTCGATCGATCTTTCGGTGGAACTTTAACGTGCACGAAAAAAATTATATTTGCGAACCGCTCCCGATGCCGAAGCCGAAATCTTGCCCCCCCACGAAGTTCCAACCTCGTTAAGAGACCGAGCATTAGCGGGGGGGATGAAAAGAAACTCGATTCTCGAAATAAAGAAAAGGGGGTTGCGTGCGAGGTCAACCACAGTGCGAGCAACAAAAATCCTTTTTCGACGGGCGAAAGCATCCTCCGAGAGCCCGGAAAATCCAGGAGAAAAGCACCGCCACGAACTTATGCGGAGAGGCCGTAGATGCGAACGTGAAAGGAAACGGAAATCTCTCCGGCGAACGACGCCGCCGTTCGGGAGCAGCGCGCACGCCAAAGACGCCCGTTTAATAATATATTCATAATGCGACATAACGTTTCGTATTTTAATAACCGAACTTAATTCTGAGCTTCGAAAAATAAATCACGGAAAAGATTTCCCCGCAGCCTTCGTTTCCTCGACTCCGTTCGATTCCCGTTCGACCCGGAACAGTGCGGGTACCGCGTCGTGCGCTCCGTCGGGCGACCGGCGCTCCCCCCTCTCCTGCGGCGGTCCCACTCGACCACCTTTCGCGAATTTCGCGCGTCGACGCGGGGCAGGGCGCCGCGGGAGAAGCGGGTCGCAAACCGTTATGGCGCAACAAAAATATTTACCACAAGCCTCGGCTTTGGCGAGACCTGCCTTCCAAATGGCGGAGTCTCCTCCGGGTGCAACAAATCGAGGATGAGGAACGTGTTTTTTACTTTATGTAAATGAATCAGTTGCGGCTCCAAAGATTCTAATCTGCTCCTATCCCAAAATCTCAGCAAAATACGTACTTGCCTCGATAATTTTACGGCACACCTTACGAAGCTGATAATCTCGCGTCCGCCGATAACGGGCGATGATGTAAAATGAAACGGCGAATGCCGCAACCGGGAGGAAGTGCCTCGATCGTCGCCGGAAACGCTTTCGGCGTGCGCCGCCCCCCGCCTTCCGCGGCAAGACGACCGAAGCTATTAACCGCGCGCCCATCGAATAAAAGTGTTCGGCAGTGAAAAATTGCCGAACCTTCGAAGCCATCGAAGGCAAGCGCGTGATTAATCGCAGGTTTGCGGGGCAGACCACGACGCGGGGCCCCTCGCTCGGGGGGATAATTCCCGAACTGTGCCCGTTCTTGCCTCAATCACGCTCGCGGCGATCGGCCGACTGCGTAGACGGTCCCACAGTCCACCTCGAAATCATTACGTACAAATGGCCGTGGCGTTCACGGACCGACGACTGTCTTAAATAACGAACGCCTTGGCATCTCTCCACTTTCCGGCATGCCACTTTGGCATATTGTATCTCTATCTCACCTCAATATTAGTGATAAATGATTAATGAACGGAGATAAAAAAAATCGCTTTGCATATCTTCGAAACTGGTAGAGAAGTTGTGCAACCGAAGGGACCGCATAAAAAATTTAATTATATATCCAACCACCGAGGGATTACGTTCTTCGGATGAAGAGCAGAGGTTTTTAAGCCCGATTATGGCTTCCGACTTAAAAGGGACTAAACCTTTGAGTTCTGGAAGGGAAAAAAATGAAATTTAATCTCAATAAAAAAGGGCTTTAGGTAGATTGTGCAGGGGCATTATCTCGACCATCTCCGAGCCGCGATCTGCCGTAGGTGTAAAAACCCGAAACGGGGCGCCGTATACCAATTGAAGCCAGCTCAAAAATGACCCTAAAACAATTATTCTCGTTCAAGTGCTGCTCCTGCGTTCGCGGGCACCTTTGAAAAATTATAAATTATTCTTACGGGGGTAATTAACTACCGGGTAAAGAATTTAGAATGATAACCTGACAACCGAAGCCGATCTCGGTGATTAATAAGCTTCCCCGGCTGATGAATGAGGCCACTGATCTCGCAGTCCCCTCGAAAAAAGCGTCGGAAACCATCCTTGTGGCACCACGGTGAGCTCGACGAATCTAATAGATCACCACAACCGCACACGAACATACGACCGTAATTAGCCGCCACTCTCCGTACCTGCTTCTTCGCGGCACTTCGGCGGCTGCCTGAATCGCAATGTGCCTTCGCGTAAGCGCATCTCAAGCTTCGACGACGGAAGGAAAACGTCATCGCGAAGACCCGTCCTGCCCGGAACCAGCGGTGCGCAACGGCAAAAAGAAAATGAAAAAAATCTCGCTCTGAATGCGCCGTTAAAAGCAAAAGACGCGGCGGGCTTAACGATTCAGCGATAATCGAGGAGAATACCGATGGTCGTTATTCTTGGGGCACAAGATCGGGACAAGCAAAAACGACTGCGAGCCCGGAGCACGGCTGACCATCGACACCCTAACTAAAACAGCCAAAGTAATTTGACGTTGCGAGGCGAAACAGGAATTTGAATTTTAAAAATCCAAAGTGTCATCAGATCCATCTGAAATCTGGAAGAGAACATTACACCAGAAAAACAAAACGTTTATTGACGTAGTTTACGAAAGGGCTTCCTTTTTAATGTTTAATATTTACCGTCTGTCAAAAGTTACGGCTCGGTGCAGGTTCACAACTGAATGTTATGATAAAGCTACATATTCCAACTTGATATGTTTATTGCCCGGGAGTTTCTTCCCTGCCAGAACGAAGTCTCATTGTAATGAACGTCGACTGCGAAAGGGAGCTTAAGGGCAGGTTTCTCACAAATGAACCTGTAAATGTCATCGCCATTATGCTGACCTTTCAGCTGCGAAATAAAAAGGTGTTGCCCAGGCGAACCTGCATACTGGATACCGTCTTTTTTAAAATGCGACTCGACATCGCCGACCGAGATCACATTTTTACGGCCCCAAATTTGTCTTCCTTTTAGAAACCAAAAGTAGTTTTAAAAATTCATGCGCGGTAACCGATCCACGCGAGCATATGTATGTCTTTCGACCTTTCTTAAAAGTATTTTGTTTCTACTTGAACGACGACCCGTTTATGTCCAAACGCAAGCCGCAAATAAAAAAAAATCATGAGACAATAACTGTTTTATGTCAAAAATAACGAGAATAACGATAAAGAGATTGTTAACCATACTCGTAAATAATCCAATATACCTAAAAAGAACCAATTAACCACAGCAAGAGTGCAACGGGGCTCTAATGTAGGGCGTCTTGCATATTTTTTCAGTAACATTAGAACTTTGAACGGAGCGAACAAAAGAGAAAACTATTTATTTCTTTCATTTCACTGTCAATGAACACAATATGGATCGTTATAACGGCGCCACGAATATAAAGGAATAATTTGAAACTCTTCTAGGTATGACGTAAGTTACATAAACCCGATCAAAACCTTACACCGGTTCAATTTTCCATCTCCTCCTCGTGAATTAACTATTCTTACACTTATGATTATTGAGATTGCACCTTAAAAGAAACGGAGCCGATGGTAAAACACGACGAAACGACCGTTTCACATTGCCCACGTCTAAAACGCATCGACAGACGCGAAAGGGAGAAGGGAGACACACTCCACCATTACTTACCACGTGGAGAGTCTCCACGAGTGAAACGTAGGACAAAGCTTCAAGCCACGTACAAAAGCACCGGAAGCGTCACATGCTGGCAAATCGCGAAAGTAACGTCGCGTCGCTTCGTCGGAGGCAAACGTACATTCCGAACTCGAAGATTGCCGGAGAAGAGTTCAAAAGATCTTACCGGATAAAGCAACGTGCGGCACAGACAGAAAAAACAACAAAACCGCAAAACGGTGACGACCACCATCGCACGCCGGGTCGTCAAACAATGCAGCAACTTTTTCACGTCTTCGGCTTTTTGCGCTGGAAAACACGACCGCGACCGACTCCCGGCTCCCCCCGAGCACGCAGCCAATATTCCTAAGCGCGCGACACTGCGACGTGGACGCATGAACCGGCACTTGCAAAATTCTCGGTCTGGTGCATTAGCCTAGACTTACCTTTTTCTCGTTCATTCAGAATTATGCTGCGACCATCGGTGGGTAATAAACGTTAGATGAAATAAACATTAATAACCTGAAACGAAAAAAAAATCGCACTCGCATACCAGCCGTAAAATGCAGGGAACGTAATTTAAAAAAGGGTACGAAAATATATTTCGATTTAACGCGGCATCCATTCCAGTATTTATAGATTCAAAAACCGGTTGATCCAATCCGGAAAGCATCGGCGATCTTAAGGCAAAAATATCGGAGGGTTAACAACAAGTTCGAACTATAAAAGCTAAATCTCTTTCTCACAGCACACCGCTGTTTTTCTGTGAGGAATCTAACACTATATGAGTTTGAACTTTAACCCGCTAAATCCTTCTGCTGCAGCACTCTCGAACGAAAAGATATATACTTGACGATAATGACATTCATTTTTCAAATAAATTACTGTTAACGTAAAATGAAAAAATAAATTACCGCCACAAAAACGCGGCGGTAATTAAGGACCGAAAATAGGCCGTAAACCTTTTTCTTGTTCTAAGGAATTCATAATCCGAAATTCTTCTCGCTTGACGCGTTCTGCGTCTCCTTTTCTTCTCCAATCAGGTTCCTGGCTCTTGCTGCTCCGCATTTAAGTAATTTGCGAACCGATTGGGGATTATTTCCGGTCGGGATGCTCTTTTCCAAGCAGAACGACCGAAAAACCGCACCCCTGGACGCGACGTTCCACGTTGCCTTCAGTCTTCGATCCTTATCGGGAAAATTCCCGCTTCGGTCCTGGCGTCCGAGGCTCCTTCGTTCCCGAGCCGCCAGTCGAAAAGTTCCGCACCTTAAAAGCGTCGCGATGCAGGCCGCACACTTTTCAGGGAGATTGCGCATCGCCCGAGAACCGCCTCTCTCGGGCAGATGAGTTCGGGTCACCGGCGCCCTCGGCACGCATCCGTTTGCGTGCGCAAAAATTATCAAGCCAAAAATCAAAACGGGGTCGGGCACGACTTGCCGTTCTATTTATGGCATTGCTTTCACGGGCGAGACGGGCGGATCAACGAGGATTCTCCCGCAATTTCCGCAACAAGGAACGTCTCCTTTCTTTCTTGCGCTACAGCGGGACGACCTGGTCCAAGAACTGCAAGAACGCGCACGTCAAATGACGCACCGTGCTCACCTAGAAAGGTATTTGCTCCGCACGGCTGAAATGTGCCGCGCGTGAAAAATTCTTTACCTGGAGAAAGGCCGAGGCACGAACAAGGTTTCGGAGTTTTTATCGGACACTAAATAGCAATAAATATTTCTTTAATGTAACTGGAAGATGTGGAAGTTCCTACGATAAAGTAATAGTAAAAAGCACGTTTACGGACGGCTGCAGTTATACGTATTACGGTCTTCAGTCACGGCAGCGGGAAAAAGAACGACCGTCCTTACGTGTGCAGTAAAATCTCCAAAATCATAAACGTTGCTGCAGCAAAGTCGTTTAAATGAACGTACGAGGAATAATTTACACTGAAAATCAGACATTTAATTGACAGACACATTTAAGAATTTCTCTCCGATAAAACTCGGAATGAAATTGTCGCAATTATTTAGGATGCCTACAACGGTTAATTCCGCCAGTTCGAAACTGTTTAATGAAAATAATGACAGAGACAAGTTGCGAACCGAGTAACCATAAACACAATTAATCAGGCTGTCTTTCCAAAAACAAAAATTTCCAGCAGATTTATATAACGTGAAAAGCACGAGGCGCGGATTCGAGACGGTCAAAGAAGCGGAGATAATTGGGATGAATTCCTATCTGGGGTCGAAGGGTCATCCAGAAGTATCCGCCTGTACGCGGAGCAGAGCAAAAGAAGGCGGTCACATGTCACCCGGGCCCAAAAGAGAGCGTTACTTCGGGTCGGTATGAATCGCTCTCGCAGTCGGATAGAGAACCAGTCTCGGAGCAACGGCTCGTTTGGGAGAAAAAGAGTGGCAGAGAAGTACGGAAAACGGCAATAAAAGTGGAAGACCAGTCCGAAGACGATGGAAAAGAGAGGAAAAAATAAGACAATAAATTATAACTGAATTTGCTGGCAGTTTCATGTCTTTGTCTTATGAAAATTCCTGGTCGTAGGTATCACGTCCCTGCAGTCTCTCAACTCGGCCTATCCTTTTAATTTCGCCTGTGGCTGGCCATTTATTTAACAACTAATCAAGATCACTCTTTCACACGCTCGCACGCCTCACTTTCGATCCTGCATACTCCCCGGATGCCGGGTGTCGTCGTCTCCCACCTCCCGCACGAACGTCGGGCCTTTCCCGCCCGGCGGACGACCCCTCGGCCCGCGATGCCTCCGTTTTTAGGTTCTGCACGCCCGACAAGGGACATCTTGTCGGGGAGGAGGAGGCCACTCCTCCGTCGATGTAACATCAATTCATCACAAGCTAATGAAGGCCGGATGACGGTTTCTTCATCTTCTCGCATGTTAAACATGACTTCAGCATCTCGGAAAGAAGAAATTTCATGAACGCGTCAAAAGCAGGCAGTAGTTTTGCGATTGTTAACATCAACCTTCTTTACCCCATGCGGAGTGAATTAATTTTCCCGGTTCGTTTTATCTAATTAAGCTCAAATTAATAGCCCTCCATTAACGGACAATAAGCGTCCGGCTTCTGGGAGGCGAGAGGCCGATTTTTCCCCGCTATCGCGTCCACAACATTCATCCGGCAGCGCGTTCCCACCCGGACGGCTAAATTTCGGCTTTGGCAACGCTTTCGGACTCGGGCTTCGCGGTGGAAATCGCGTTATGCAGAAAAGTAAAGTGCAAACGCAGAAGTGGCGGAGCGGTCGAATCGACCTGCTCAATCGTGGAAGTCGTTGGTGGTCCGACAAACTCTTGTTTTACTCTTGCCTCTGTCCTAAGGCTGGCACATCAGTAGTGGTCATGATAGGTAATTACATCCGAAAACCGTACGCACAATCCACCTCGGACAACCCTCCTGTGACCGTTGCCTTCAGAACTTTCTTTCGGGAAAAAAAGACTTCGAGATGAATCTCCTCGTCTCGTCCGTCTCGGCTTTTCGTTTATCCGTGACGGAGAAGTGGAAGAATTCTTTGATAAAGGCGATAACCGGTGTCGGACGTGCACGCATGAAGCCTTTGTGATGCCGTGGTCTGTGCTCCGCGAGGAATGATTAAATGTTGTTCCCGGTGAACCTGCCCTCGCGCAGAGCCTTTTCGTCTACTGCAGGCGCAACAACGAAACCCCGCTCCTAATTCCCAATTTCGATATTTTCGAATTCCCGAGTTTGCACCTAATTATCTCGGCCGTCACTGACCCGAGGTTTGGAAAGAATGCGTGAATGCCCATGCATTCTTGACTTATAGCTGAAGAAAACCGAAACCAGTTTCACTGTTTCGCGCAGGATCGGTCTTCCAGTTCTTTTTTTCTGGCATCGGATTAGACAACCCGAAAATAAACTACATTAAATACAGAAATAACCTCGTTTGCAGCTTGAACCTCAAGGAAATTTAGCTGCATTCCTCGCCAATATCTGGCCGAAAGTGTGGCACACGCCGAGCCTTTGGCTTACAATTTTTTTCAACTTCCTTTACTGAATAAACGAGAGCCATTGGGGATGTTTCCACGTTCATCAAACGTGCTCCTGCAATTTTTTCCTGGTTCAGCTCCAAATTCATTCAGACCATGTACCGTAAATTAATCCATTTATAAGCATCAACAATTCCATTTTATCATTCGTTGCTTCTTCCGCATTTGGCTCAAACGGCTGAGAACGGCAGTCCAAGAATTTTTTAACGTAACTCAAATTTATAAATATATATATTATAAATGCTCCTCTTTGACTTAATGAGAGACCTACAAATGTCGCAACATTTCAGTTACACATGTTACCGGATGATGTGAAAAAATTATCGCTTTCAAACTCCGAAAGCTCGACGCTCGCTCCAAATCGGAAGCTGTTTGCGAATACCCGGCGAGTGTCTCTTTCATTTCGAAAACGATAAAATATAAAAAATGGAACAATTCAATAAGTAATTCAAACAAAAATTCAGAATCGTTTCTCTCCGGTTTCATAAGCGGTGACAAATAATTCCGCTTTATGTGTGCATGTGTCATTTGCTGCAATTTATGCAACTCCCGTGTTTGCCTTGTCTCTCGGCCTGCGAAGGAAAGGTTCGGAAAAATTATAGAGTACTCTGAGAGAAAATGACAGATTATAAATGGACATACTTGAAATGCGAAAATGAAAAAAAAAATTTAACAAAACTACATAAAATTTTGATTCTGTATTTTCTTTCTTCCTTCGAAATGTAACCATTTCATTAATTTAATGAATATTTCAGGGTCTCGGGTTTTATAAAAACCTTTGGAGACGCATTTTGTTTCTGTAAAAGAGCGTTTTGGGGTGAAAACTCTCTGAAGTTAATGTAATTCAAATGGGAAAAGCATTTGGGATCAGCCGCCGAGGCAGGAGATCCTCAATGCACATTTAAAGCAATTATTATTTAGGCTTTTTCTGTTCTCGATATGATTTTTTTTTTCGAATTTATCGGATTATTAATATCGAAAATCAAAAATTTTTAGCTCAATTACCAGTGTATATATATGTAGAGAGAGAGAGAAATTTTGCGCGGGTTCATCAATATATTGCGCGGGTACGAAGATACAAATAATATAAATTAGAATTATAGCAATGAATTACATATTTTGCTTTTATGGCTGCTGGAAAAAGAAATATGTGCCGAGATATGAACCTGAGGAAGATGGGTCAACAAGGAAGATGAAATATGTACAAAATATATTCTGACCTTTTAAAATATTGCCACTTTTGAAAATAAAATTTATCTTTCTTTTTAATTCCTGTTTAAACCTGTGAATATCGGCGTTGCTTAGAAAAGGCGGTTTATACATTGTATATATATGCGCGCACGCATGCATGCACGCACGCACGCACGCACACGCACGCACGCACAAAGATTCATGTAAGGCACCGCCATTTTGCCATCAATGAATTTATCCAGTATCCCAATATGAAATGTATTTCAATTTGTGTCGTATCGAATTTTAAACCCGTCTCAAATCGAGGGCCGTGTGCTTAATATTATGCACTGCATTATGTATTTCATACATGAAACCTAAATTAATGCGCCATTACCCATCAGATGAACATATAAGAGCACTCAAAGGCAATCGGGAAAATTGCTCGTTATTTTCGTTTACTCGCCGTTAACGTTGTCTATTCAAAGAAAATTCTGAAAAACAATAAGCACGACGATGTAAAAAGTAAGGAATCGCTCGGCTACTGCTGCGAAAAATACCGGAAAGCAGGGGATTCTTTCGACAGAGCAGACTCTCGATGAAATCGGAGTTTTATCGTCAAACGGAAAAAAATATGACAGCAAGTACACAGCAGTTACATCGGGAGCAAGCGGAAATGACGCGTATAATGCTACAGAGGTAATCCAACTCACAGGGATGAACAATTGGAACACTGCATGCATCACGCAAGCGTCGTGTGTGGTCCGTTCTGCTCGTGGAATTCCGAAATTAAAGAGATTGAAAGATATTGACAGAAGTCGAAAGAAATGGTGCAAGAAACGAGGAGGCATAAAGAACGACGAAACAATCTCCACAGCTATCCCAAATACGGAAATAACAGAAGAAACCTGAATATTTCATCGAAATATGCATCCGACAGACTCTTTCTTTCCATCTCAAACATTTCCTCCAATTAACTTCCTCTGCTTTCATTTAATATATGTTGTTTCCATCCTTTTCGTCAACTTTTTCGCGAGTGACATCATTGTAGCTTTGTACGGGCAAGCGGTACATCGGGCAAATCCTTATTTTGTCTGAACGCATCCATCATATGACAACACATGTTTCACAATTTAGACATCTCCGGGAAATTTAATTTTTTGTTTAAATTTTAAATGTTAATGGAAAAACATTAAAAGCATGAAATCTTCGCTTTCTTAATAGACCACAGTTTATGACGGCATTAATCGTTGCAACAGTTTTACTGTCAAACGAATAATTCTCGAAAGCCACCATTTCTGTTCCGGCAGATCTTGTACAACTTTTTAATTGGGCTTCGTCGTTATTATGCTGTAGTGGGTCTTAAAATAAGTTTATTTTCCTACTTTAATTACTATTTAGTATTCGATCTATATTTTTGATGACCGAAAACGCGAAAACTGCCGTAAAAAAAATATATATATATTTTGACTTTTTGTTGAACAATTACGTCAATAAGTATAGAAATTTGTAGTTTTTTTAGAAAAATTACTTGATTTGTTTTACTTCAGGCCCTTTGTGCTTTTTTTACGAACAAGTAATGGCTCAGTTTGCGGCATATTTTCAGTCGGACAAAAGAAATTGTTAATGCACGCTCTTTATTTTTGTTTTTTTGTGAAGGTTTTCCAAAACTAGACAATATGAAAATTAACTCTAATTTTCTGGCTCCAGTAATTGTTGTTCTAGTGCAATTATTCTTCATTTTTAATACATTCAGAGGCGTGAAATTCCACTTGGACCAGGTTATCTTGGAGAAGCTACACACTATTTACAACCGTAAATTTACAACTGTAAATAGTGTATAATTAATTACTTTTTCTTCTTAAATGATACATCTCTATACGTATTTATACAAATTTTATACAAACGTTTAATTTACATTGAGAAATTAAAAAACTTATTGGGTGAGTAACTTCTAAACAACAAGGGTGTCTTGCGAATCATTGGGATTAGGGGACTAAAACATGCGTAACACATAAAAAAAAATATGTCCCGTTTCTTCTGTTGTTATTTTACTGTCTCCGAACAAGTTATTTTTCCGAAGCTCCAACAGCGATATCCTCCCTTATTCGATGGCATGCCTAATTGAAAAATTTTACCAAAGAGATTAACGCGTATCTCTTCGAAGTCGGTGCTAATCGAGAAAATGGGATCGAACACGAATCTTTATTCATGTTTGAGAATTGAGGCGAGAATTTTCGCGAAAGATTTCCCAATAAAAGTGCAGCCTTTCATACGGATAAAAGAAGAAGAAGCCGCTTGCAGATTAGACATTATTCAATAAATAATGGTATTTATACGACGTAACACAGTACTATCATTTTCGGTTTCTGCGGTCGGACTTCGTTGAATTTTTAGGCGGATGAAATACGTGAGAAATTATACATCATGAAAGCAAATTTCCTTTTTTTAAATTTAAATAGATAATTAAGCTCTCATATACAATTTTTATTCACAATTCTAGAAATAAGTAAACATGCCGAAATTCATCATTTTCCATCACATATTGTTCTTCGCATCTTATACAACTGGGATTTTACACGGTTATTTACCGAAAGATTTTGTCTGGCAAAAATTAATAAGTGTTCTCAATATGCTTTAGCTGTAAACAAAATTATCCTTTTGAGAAGCTTCTCCGCGCTTTTACTTCGAGATTAGCCTCTTTGGTCTTTGTTTTCGACTCGTACGCTTTATATGTTACTTTTACGAGTTCTTACTCACGCACTTTCGTTGTTCGTACCCGTTACTCTTTCGCACCCTTGTAAAGCAAGCTTGGCAGCCATGTCAACAACCCCAATTCAGTAAAATCGCGGCACCGGAAAATTATTTCTAAAGAAACCCTCGTAACCAGAGAGGAAAGCGTCGACCACAAACGGGCACGTGGAATTTCAGCAAACGAATTCGGCTGGAAGTGCTCTGAAAAGGCACGAATCGCGAGAGACGGGTGAACCTTCGATTCCTTCTTTGCACGGCCACGAAGGCAACGCTTCCCAACAATTTACCAGGCACCATCGGATTCCCCTCGTAGATTTCGCCCTCGACCGAGGGTGCATTCAGAACTCGACTCCGGCAGTCAGGTGGGCAGATATATGCGAATGTGGAAGAGAAACTTCTCCCGAAGGAATTTCCCACTGCGATTGCAAACACCGAAATTATTCTTCATTTTAATTCAAAACTTGCTCCAAAAACTCCACAAAATCAAAACTAAATTCATTAAATTTAAGAAAATTTGAATTTTCTTAAATTTTAAACTTTCCATTCGGTTTTTCGGCCCCGTTTATCTGGTTTGGACGGGAATTTTGTCGAGCGGAAATCGCCGCATAATGAAACGCGGGAACAATGAAATTTTAATTTGTATCACAACAGAAAACAAGTTTGCGACCTCCCCTTCGAACTTCGGATCATCTGATTGAACATGCGAACTCCAGGTACCGTGGCATGTTAGATTACAACCCAAGTTACAATCCGCGTTAATTACTTCGAAAATTTGACAGTCCGTCAAATCACAGCCTTACCTCTTTCATTTGGCTTCGGGCGAGACGTCAAAAGGACCAGGAAGAAAGCAATTCCACGGGGCACGTACCGACAAATCTGCCTCACTCGTACCCAATGACAAACCTAAAATCCACGGAAAATTGCACGCAACGAGTCAATTGCTCGCATTAGGAAGATACGGTACCCAAATTTGGTTTTGCAATATCATTTACACAACTCTAAATCGTTTCCATGATCCGCCTAATTGATCTGTTGCAGCACATTTTGAGGAATTGTCCTTAAGTAACCTAAACGGAAAAACACGTTATCAAATTTTAATATTTTCAGTCTTTAACTATACATTAATGGTGATGCGAAACCAGTTGCACTTCGGTTGATGTGAAAAAAAATATTTTTACCAGTAGAAATTCGTGACGCTCATTCGCTTATTACGCATACGAAACACGCGTATAATTTAGTTCAAATCTCATTGATGTAGTTTCCGTCTGAGTGCCCGAATAAAATTTTTTTTCAAACAAAGAAACTGGTCGATGGGGAGAAAAGGCAGCAAATAAGATGCAAGTGATGGAATCCGTCTCGCGGAAACGGGGTTTGAAAAATTTGAATTTCCAATCTCCCGGAGAGCGGTCTTCCAAAAACCATTTCACTAACTTCTCTGCGTTCCCTAGGGAATACATCGCTACAATTTAAAAAAAAACAAAGGCTTTAAATATAAATAAAATTTAATGACCCCAGTATACCTTCGTCTCTTTTGCTGTGGGATTTTTTTACGGAATCACGCAAAAATCCTTTTCATCAAAATGTGAGTTTCATAATGCGTCATGAAAAAAATTAAGGATTCGGCAAGTTCTGAGGTAAATTTTGAATCCAAGCGAAATTTTAGTTGTAAAACAAAAAATTAAGAGATTTTTTCCCACAATTTATAGTATTTGGGCACATACTGCCACACATAGGTGCCACAATTTCATCTCACCGAGTTTAAGCTTTTCACCAATTTTATACTATCACATATATAAATATATTCTGCAATAAATTTAAATTGAAGCTATGCAATAATGTTTTTAAGAGACCGAACCACGATAGAATGTAGTTGAAAGCCCCACCTTAAATCACATTTGACTCGGCTACTAGAATGTCACTAAGATAACTTTTTATCATCGACTTTTGGATTTGGATTTTCCTTAGTTATTGACCGCCGATCCGATGCCGGATTTTCAGCAACAACCTTTAATATCCAATAAAAGACACTTTTAAAACGCTTCGCTTTTCTTTTTACAGTAAACTCTTTTCCCCTGTTTTATAACTGAGAATAAAAATATCTTAAAAATGAATGGAATCGCGTAAATTTTTAAAAAGCACGACCATCAATTAAGTTTTTCTGCTTTCCGTTGCCAAGCTCAAAGGCGTTCCATTAATCGGTAACAATTAAATTGCATGAAAGCTTCCGTGGCAGGACAAAGGCAGAACGAGAAAAACAAGAAAGCAGTAGAGGAATCCAAGTCGGATTTGTCAGGAAGAGAGCGAAGTGGTCCAGATGGGAGAACGAGCCATCGACCGGCAAAAGAAGAGGCAGCTTCTCATCTTGCGGCCCGAAACATTACATTTTAAATCTTCCGCAGCCGTGCAATTTTTCAACGGTTGCGGTTTGTGCCTTTCCCAGAGCATTGCGATGGGGCACCCCACCGCAGTGGGCGCTCCAGTGCAAGATGGGAATCCGCGGCGTCACGGTGAGTGACTGCTGTCTGTGGAGGCAGTTTACGACCCCCGATTCGGTGCGGTTTTTTCGAGGTCGGCTTTGGCATCGTACGGCTTCGGCACATGTTCGTCCACGCCGGCCCACCAGCATTCCAACGAAAGTAGTTTTGGGCAAGTGTCATGTAAAACTGGAATTAAAATCCAAAACCGCAACTGGATAGGACCTCGATCCCATTCGATGCATTCTTTTTCACCGTTAACCCAACGTGAACGAGCAGTCCAAAATTTTTCAGCCGCTGCGCCACCCTCCGGGAACACTCGCCCGCCGGTCGAAGCAACTTGTCACATATCCTCGATGCTCTGTCGACGATGCTCGAAGAAACAGAAAATTACAAAGATCGAAGCACGAAACCAAAAATGTATCAAATGTTCATAACCTCTATGATACGCTATATTGATCGTTTATATTGAAAACATTAAATCCACTCAAATGGGGTTTATTTTAATACCATTTTTATTTCATTTTGGATACTTTGACTGAATTTCATCTCAAATAAAGCGATAAACCCGAGATATAGAGCAGAAATCAAGGCTCTCGGGGGGGGCAGCAACTGCGGGGCGTCTCCGGCGACGAAGCCCGGCACCGGCATTTCGTTCTCCGCGTAACCTCCACCGAACGGCCCGATTGCTTTGCTGACGTGACGAAACGTGCTTCAAAAACGGCCGGCCGTTGCCGCCTCGAAATGAAGACATCTCTCAAACGAAGCAGACGTCCATAACAAATTACGATCCTCTTTGCGGGCCACCAATCAATTAATAAAATTTCTAATTTTCCCTTGTTCAAAAGCGAATTCGCAATAGTTCTGGGTACGTGCCCAACTGATAAGAATGCCAGGGCGTGGATTTCGACGTGTAACAAGTTCACGGCATTGCAACATACTCGCGCGGTCGGTATCCGAAAGTTGAATTTGAGTAATCGGCGATCGATTCCCCTGCGTTGTCTTCGACATTCACTTTCACTGCAGCCTGCCCTGCGACAGCGACCCGAAGGCGTTGCTGAGGGAAGCGCGCTCCTGGGAGGTGACGACTTACGCCCCCTTTGCTTTCACTCGCTTTAAGTTTTACGTCGTGGAAAACTGAGGAAGATTATTGTTAAAAACCCATCCGAGAAAAATGAAATCCGGGTATTTTCCTTTTCCAACGCTGCTCCATCACCAACCTAACTGGTAAACAACTAGCCTCTCCGAGAGCGCCGTTCGGGTTCGCCAAGTTTTTCTCGCTATGAAAGACAATTCGGGAGTCCAGTTTGGTTAAGCCCGAGCCCAAATTCCCCAAGTTAGGCGAAGAAGGTTTGCAATCCGATATCCTACTAAATCTGCGCGTGCTCATAATGCAGAATAGCACCGAAACGTTGGAAACTTAAAACTTTCCAACTTTGAAGGCCGATTTCTATCTTTTGCACATTCTCCCATAATCATATCCTTTTAAACCTGTTCGAAATGGCTTGGACTCATCCACCCTTGCGCAGAAAACTGTCACTTCGCGCGGAATCAGGAATGAGAAAAAACTGTCACAATACTAATGCAGATGTGGGATACCCATTTATGGTCGTCGATTATCTTAAGGGCGAGAAAAAAAAAACAAATTATAGATATAAAATTATGTGAATGGAATCTAACCGGTTCCGAGATTTGACAAACTGGTATTACATGTAAATCGGCGCCACGTCTGCTTTCCTATAATAACTAATCAAACATTCAAGGGCTACAGGATTTTCTGGTTTCCCAGACCGAAAAAAAACATAACTTAAAAATTTTCATTGGTTTCAGTAGTTGTAATCTCAAATGGGAGGTATCTGGCAGCGGTGCGGCCCCAAACGACCGCCCTTTCTTCGGTTTTCGCGCATCGTCTGAATGGAAGATATTCCTCGAGCAAGATAGCGGCATGATTAATAGTCATATTTTATTAATCTGTGAAAGGACGATTAAAAAATACACCCCAAACGCTAACGAGATGAGTTCCCGGGGAAATGCCAATACAAGAGACGCGAAGTCTCTTGTAACGCGAAGACGCGTTAAAACGGGAGCCGCGAATTATTTTATTGCAATCCCATAAGCAAATGAAAGGATCGCAAAGAACGAAGAAAAACGGTTTAGCGAAATTTTCGAAAATCGCGAGTAGCCCCTTTCGGGGGTGAAGAGCGAGTCCCTGGCGTCGCACCCCGAACGCCGCACCCCGCAAACCGAGAACGCGGAGAGACCGTTTGCGACTTCATAAATTATTCCCATCGCCGGCGATTCGTGAAGCTTGTCCCTCTTCGTTTCCCGCCAAATTAATTTGTATTCGAGCCGAATAAATTTTTCGCCGTTCAAATATTTTAAAATTCGGAAACGGACAGCGGCCCGACCGACGGCGACGGCGCGAGACGGACGGAAAGGAAGCGGATCACCTCGCTTCAATTTCTGCGGGAACGAGCTGCGAGAGAAGTTAAAGAACGGCTTCGGCGAGCACTCGCGGGCAGATGGTTTTCCCATCGCGACAGATTGCGTCTGGAAGAACGCGAATCTTTCCTTTCGGAAGTCCCGGGGAAGATCACTGCGTGCGGGGCCCGTCAAGCAGATCGGGACGATAAAGCTCGGAAGAGGAAAATGAAGACGCCAATAGATCAGTGCCAAACCAGTCTCGAAAACGATAACAATAACAAGATAATTCCCGATGCTCGCATGAATAGTAACTATTTGAAAAGCAAAGCTGGAGAAAAAAATCTGTAGATATTTGTCTATGACAAAGCTTGTCAATCTCTTAAATGATTGTGTAAATGACAAGTTGGCAATATAAAATGCCAGGGCATTTTGTCATGGGAAACATTGAACCAGACCAAGGAATCCACCCAGGACTCGAAGTAACAAATTGAATAATTTATCTTCGTACGGTCGAGAATTGGTTTTTAACGCCGATGCTAAGTCTCCGGCACCCAGGGGAGAAGGATCTGCCTTCCTCCGAGGCGCTTCGCGTTCTTCAAAGAGAAATTCAATTTTTAGAAAATTTATTCGCACCCCGAAACCACGTCTCGGGAGCCGGCTGTTGCCCTCCGAGGTAAAATGCGAAACGACGCGCAATCTCATAAGCGCAGCGCAGCGAGCACGCATCTTCGATCATCGCATGGCGGTGAGGTATTTTAATTTCCCGGCAAAACGATTAAAGGTAATCCCCGCTTTCGCTGCCTTTTTTCCAGCGCCGGAAAGGGAGACTCGAACTAAAGCAAGAGAGCGACATTTCACAGACCAACGTGCTACCGTTACCGGACAAATAATATTTAATGCAACCTCCGCGTCAAATGCTAATATCCATCTAAATTATGATGCTGTCCTTTCTTCTGATTCCAACTATTGATCTAATGATATTCCCTGTCTTGTAAAATAGAGCTTGTCAAAAACCACCACCCGCAGGTTCGTACAAGATAAAAACATTTTAAATATGCTCTAGCGACTTGTTTTAATACTGAACATCGCATTCCACTGGTGGCTTAGTTTGAGAGTTGAAAACGCCTTCGGGTCGGACACGGCCAAGGAAAATAAAAAGTTAGAGAAATCCGCAAGGATTCGATTCGCCGAATAAAGGCCTCGTGGAATGTAACGCTGGAGCTGTCCAATTAGCGGATATTTCGGAAAGGCAAGTGAAAGACATCATTATTTAATATGTTGGCAGCTCCGCAAAAGCAGACGTCGACGTCGGTCGCTGCGAATCGGGAGATTTAAGCCGTTCCGAGATGCTTCCACCCAGATTCCTTTCCGCTCGACTTCAACGAGCCCCTCCAACGTGGACTTGCGAGAGGTCGGGGGATGACCGTAAAATTTCGTCAAAAGCCACAGCGGCGCTCCCTTCGTCCCGGCGTTCGCGCGGTGCACTTGGACTCCGCGTGAGAATTGGGCCTCCGTAACGAGCTCTCGGATCCGTT
The DNA here is from genome assembly GCA_028565995.1 of Ricinus marginatus. Lineage (NCBI taxonomy): Eukaryota > Metazoa > Arthropoda > Insecta > Psocodea > Ricinidae > Ricinus > Ricinus marginatus. The sequence goes on along the minus strand of JAOWBB010004538.1, from coordinate 52,681 downwards.
ATGCGGAGAATCAGAAACCCGCAAACGAAGAGGTCCGGCGGCTCCGAGGCGCATCGACCGCGGAATTATTTTTTCACTTTCCTCGGTCCTTCATCCGCAGTTAATTATCGGTGTCAGAGGTCGCGAACTTCTTTTGCCTCGTCTGCTGGATGAACTCACTGCAAAAGTAAGCTCGTTCGTTGGCAAATAATTTTCCCGCATCAAAATGATAAAACTCGAAGGCAAAGTTGGCCCATTCGGCCGGAGACGAAGCTTTTCTTTTTCGCGCGGGGATAACCCAAACCGTCAAAATAGGTCGCGAACCTTAATCCACGAATGCTAATCGACCCGTGTGCACGACACTTCTTTCAAGTCTTGTCTCGCGCTCCTTTCAAACTTCGGTTTTTGCTTGCTCAAAGGAAAATCGTCGCCAAAGATCCGACTGCGATGAAAAATTGTTGAAATTCGCAGATTTTCTAAAAATAAAAAGCCGTGCGACCAACCTGGAGACGCGGTTAATGGCATCCCGGTTTATTCGCATTATGCTTCGCAGATAAACATTTTTTTCTTGTCCCCATTGCCATTCAATTAGTCTTTCGGGGTAAGATATGTCAAATGGGAAGCCGCAGATAAGGCCGCCCGATTAATAAGGCGAGGATTCATTCACGCAACTTCACCGTCCATGAATAATTCATCGTCCCCGATGGTTAGCGGAATGGTTCCCGGGAAGCTGCCATTTTCAGGGAGGCCGATAAATGGCAAGCCCTGGAACATGACATCGAGTATTATTTCCCGGGGATTCGCCGTGGAGATTTATTGCGAGATGGATAACATAATTCTGAATTTTTCCGATTTTTTCAGGGGATCCATTTCGAGGAGCCTTTCCGTTCGCTTCTTTTTTTGACCCTCCATCATCGCGGAAAAAAAGAAAAAGCCCCAGTCATTTTTCCATAAATCTGGAAAGCCGCGCAGTATTTGAGGTTTTTTTTTCTACATTCCGCCAGCAATTCCCCGCTGTTAGCTTAACAGCATGGGACGCAAACCCATAAACATCCGATCACGGTTTAACGGTTATTTCACGAGCAGAAAGAGCATGTTCTGACAGATCGCAGAAATATTATAACGATCTTTTATTAGAAAGGCTACTCAATCCTTAGCTGACAGAAACATTCAAAGGGCAAAACAATGTCCCATTCCATTTTGCTTTATTAAGCGACGACTCTGAATCTTTCCTCGGTTATTGCGTCCCTGTTCCGTCATTATTTTCTTCGCGATTACTTCAACAAATTTATGCTTCCAATCAATACTGGTGCACTGTACTAATAATTCTGCGAATAAAATTATGCATGTTTGTGCATGCACGCTCGACGGTTGGTACTTATCTCGGAGAGACGCCCTTAAGCGAATAAAAGCCTTACGAAGAAATGAAGAATTAACGAAATAAAATGCTCGAGTCGTAAGTGATGCACTGAATATTGCTTTCCTGCCGTTTGAAATGCAAAAGTGTGAGGACATAATTTGCCCGAGAACAGCAGTTTACCAGCATTAAGGCGCGATTTTGAAAATCACTCAACAGGTTTCACGTGATTTTCTTCCCTCTTCTTTGCAACTAATTTTTCTTCCTTTATTTCACAGCATCCCCTTAAAAACTGCGTTCACGGATTGGCAAAAATTTCCTATAACTTCCAGCAATTTTTTCAGTTTTCGATTACTTTTAGTAAGTTTTAGTCTGATAGAATGTACAAGTTATTTAAAGCTTTATTTTCCATTATAACGTTGAGTATGCTGAAATCCCCTTGACGCTTTCGATTTCGTCATCCAAAGATTAAAAACAAACGGGGGATCTTCTTCTATCCCATTCTGTCGATGCGAGTCTAGGAGTTTTGAAAAATTTGAAAACACCAATGTATAAAAACTGAAATTTTTGAAATTGTTCAGAAAGTAAAAACGATCACGCGGCCGATGAATCTGATATGTTTGAGTTTTTGATTTAAAGCTCAGAGATGCAGTAGAGAATTTAGACATCAACCAAAATGAACCCCTTTTGAAAGGAATCCGAATTAACATCATTGAGAATCAGTAAATAATTGCAGATGAAAGAAATGACTTTGGTTCTGTGACGGAAAATCTATTCCAGACCTTCCGGTATCTCCTCTTCAGAACATAAAATCTTAATGAGAATCTCTAACGGGCCGTTTAAAACGTTGCACATATATATGAAGAAAACATTCGGCAATCATTTTCCAAAACGTAATCACAAGTTATATCTTTGTTCTAAAGAATAACGCTTTTTTCTACACGATAATTGCACGGAGAATTGACAGTATCAAAATTGTGTTGGGCATCCTCATTACGTTAAGCCCAGTGCTTTAAAGTTTCTATTTCAAACATAATAAGTGACAATGACGTTTTTTGTGCAAGATCTTCTTTCTACTCATGTCAAGAATGACAAATATCTTTTGTTTTCATTTTTTTCTCATCTAAGCAAATGCAAGAAAATATTTGTGCAAGGCAGAAAAATGATATGCCATTCGGCGAGGTTGCCTTCAGTTTCATCACTCCCCAAACTGGGAGTTTCGGGAGTTTAATTAATCAAATACAAAAGTTGTCAGGAAAAGATTAATAGTCATATTTAATAATAGTTCAACCACAAAAACCTTCTGGAAAACATGGAGGCATATTTATTATTTCCGTTCTCTCTCCTCGTTGAATAAAGTCTGCAGGTTTCCAACAGTGCCACTTAAACCTGAATCATGGAGACTATATTTATTTTTATAACATGTATTTTGTAATAAACCTTTTAAACACCTGGAAGTAGTGCAGGACGCCGAAAATTTTGAGAGATAAAAAAGAAAATGGTTAAATTTTTAGCGCAATATATAGATATCATATTGTCATGATGGAAATGAGAAGCTTTAAATAAGCAAGAGAAAACAAGAAATAACATAATATTAATAACAAGATGAGTATTCCTGACAAATGATATGGAATACAAAGAAAGATTAACAAAAATTTTTTAAATTAATTATAGTTCAATAGTATGTCACTACAGAAATCTTTCTGTTACAGAATATGAACCCTCAAATACTTCAAAGTCTGCATATAAAGTAATCATGCAGCAAAGTAGTAGTTATATATGGAATCTCATACACATATATCCGTACGAGATATTAAATCAGATTATAATTGTTCAGCAATAATTACTTAAGACAATGGGTGAAAAAAAAATGTAAAAATGGAAAAGAGGAATCTTTGCATTTTCTGTATATATATATATCGAACATGTTTATTTTTCAAGAGGTTTAAATTTCAATTCTAAGGCAAATTTCAGATGCAAACTTTACGGGAAATGGAATCGTTCAAGTATAAGAATTCGAATTAAAAAAATTCTTCATTTCGGACCGCACTACATCAATAAAACATGTAATGAATACGACTTTCCGTCTTGTACTTTTAATGACCAAAAATATTTTAATTAATTAGAGGATCGTCCAATACAATTATACAAGTTTACTTTCTTCATTTCCAAATGTATTCTTCCTCCGCGATGATGATACCTTATCCATGCGACGAATATAATTTAGAACATACAGTGTTTAGAAAAATATTTTAAAATATTTAAATTAATCTATTTATCACGAGTATCAGATAAATTCTATTAAAACTGTACGCCTGAATGACCCCAAAAGGTGGCACACAATTTTTCATAGAGGTCTTAAAATTTATCAAGTTGTCACCAAAGTTGGATTCGTTAATAAAATCACAGCAATGATAATAGGTACAAGAAATATCCTAATAAAAACCGAAGAGATAATTCAAATAAATTTATTTAGAGATGAATTATCTAAATACATATAATGGAAGTGCTTAGAGTGGATGCAATGCCCTCAGATTTACATACTCTTCTCCTATCCTATTTTTTAATATGGATCGTCGCCCCAAATTCGGCATACCGGCATAAAACAAAAAAAAATCAAAATCATTGCAGAAAATCACGTCTATGGTGTCAAAGGTAAAAATATATTCTGTTTTGGTGTAGGGAAGAAAATATTTTGTATAACATTTGGAAAAAATATTAAAACAACATGAAGTGGCATATATAAAAATAATGGTATAAAATATTGCCCGTGGTAGAAAAAGACGGAAAAAGATATCACAAAAGTTAAGCTCATAATATTTTCTGTAAAATATTTAAAATTATATTTGGTAGACGACACGGGAAACCGATTTCAGAAAGTGAAAAAAGAGCAGAATCGAGTTTTCCAACAACGGAAAGGATTAAGAAAAAAGTTTGCTTTGCACAAAGAGAGGATAAAAAAATTTAGGATGGGAAATCCCTTGAAAGACATTAAAAATTCTCTTTAAAGCAAATATTATTATTATTATTATTATTATTATTATTATTATTATTAGCAAGGACTATCGTGCAGGAGCGCACAGTGACCAGCTCCGTGACTTGAACAAAGAAAAAATCGGCGTCCGAAATAATTAGGAAAATTAGTTATCAATGCAGATGGATGATTTTTAAAGATTCCAACCCGAAGGAACTTATTTCATCTCTTGACCAGAAGTTATAACCAAAAAAAGTTTGTTTTACCAGAAGTAAAAACAAAAAAGTATAAATCCACTGCTATTTTTAATGCAGCAGCAAGGAAAATCACTTGCAAATTTTCAACTGATTTGCAATATTTAAGGTAAAAATAAACTCAAGCATTAAAGTGTCAGACAATATGCGCATATAATGCGCTCATAATGTAAGTGAATATAAATATTTAATCGGTGAAACTTATCCCGACTGCAACGTTCCGAAAATTGGAAAAGTTTATAATTATACACCGTTTTCATTTAATGAAGCTAAATTTATATCTTGCGGGAAATTTCAACGAAACTGGGGGGATTTTCATTTAAGACTAGACCTTTTTTCGTACAATAAGTAATTATCCGCAGGATTTTTATTCCGACAAAAATAAACATGCTCAAATTTTTAGTTAACGCCAGATTGAAATTGAGTTGCTTCGATGCATTATAAAGTTGGTGTTGGACCACATTATCCGCATATGAATTTATGATGGTTTATGAATAGTTCTGATCATAGGTCTCCCGCATTATGGCCTTTATTGAAACGCAATTAGCATTATATCGTCTTTCAAGTTTAATTAAGCATATTGTTTAGCTTTACTGAATTCGATGAGAAATGCCATGGTCGTACGTATTTTTTATCTGAGCTATGGTTTGTAGAGGAGCTGCCTAGGCGGAGCATCGAATTTTCGGAAAGTGAAACTTCTGTCGTTTTGAAATTGCCAGAGAAAAAAGAAATGCATTGTCCTCCGCCGACCACGAATCCAGTAGCGAAATTAACGTCTTTGTCGACTGATCAATATTTTTTCGTTCACATAATCGTTATTATTTATTTGGTATGGCAATTTTAAATTCAATACCACGAGAGGAATGGTGGGATCCCATTTCCGACTGCGTAACCGACATAAGGCACTCGCGTGCTCCATTGCGAACTGCCATCGTTTGTTCAAGTAGATGCCTGAAATGTGATACCTGGTGAAAGGCGTTGGGCCTTGTGAAAACTCACCGTTTCGCAGGAAAACTTTCCCCTTATTGAAGTTCGGTTTGAAGCGGGAACCTCAGGTTATTGATAGTTCCGTAATGTCGAACATTAAGAAAGAGAAAAAACTCGATTCTGGAATATAAATTTGAAAATTATGAATGAGAAGGACCTACGTGTTAATTAATCCTTCGAATCTGTTCTTCTCACATATTACTCTGCTCTGTTAAAATGGTTTTCGTTCTTATAAAAAAAAAACATTTTTTTTTTATATATATTTATTAAACTATAAATATATTTCTTCACTTAATTTCCGCAAGATCTTTCACTCACCACTCCTCTAATCACAATATTTCATTAGTACAGTTTTATAATAGATTTTTGAGCTTTTAGAATTCCTGTTGTCGTGGACAGTTTTGAAAATTTCAAAATGATGGTTCAGAAGAGATGAACTACATTATCATATGCACTGTGAATATCTATAGTCGGTTTTCCTTTCGAATAGTTAATTATGACATGAGACAAAGACTTCCTTATGTACATTGCAAGAAAAAAATATGGAAACCATATTGTACATTTCATTATGAACAAACCAGCCCCTCACGTCAAACATTATCTTCAAATATTTGGCTACAAAACCTGCATAAACTTGCCAACAATATAAAATTCTCCAAGACATAACCTAAATTCGTAGTGCACATGACACGAAATATTATAATATATTTATTTATTCGAGATATTATTACACAAGAAAGGACAGGTTCTAATTAAGAAATATGAAAAAAATAACAAACAATAAGGAATCAATGCTGTGGCACATTCTTACGCATTACATTCCAACCTTTGAAAAAACTTCCTATGCTTCAAAAAAAGCTAATTAGTTGGAACCATAATGTTATATTTAAATTTGACGAATTTATTTTAGACTAAAACTCGGTTCCGTCTGCTACCGGAATATTATAACAATTAACATATTTCACCAGTCTTTTTAATTTATTGAGAAATTTCTGAAATTTTCACGTCAAAGTCAAAATGTTTTAAATAATTTTTCGAAATTATTTTCCGATTACTTTCAACGTGAGTTTTCTCAGCACACTGTCGATTTGAAAAATCTGGAAGGCGATAAATTGAACATAACATAAGGGAAAAAATTTTTGGTGATTAGTCTCAAAAAAAGTCCTACTTGATCTCGAACAGAAGTGTTTTGAATTTATCAAAGCGGAACAGGCATTTACAGCAGATAATATAATGCTCCTCTCGTAATTAAGGAAAAATTATAATTTCCCGGGAGGGTAATATTTTAAAGTGGCTAATTTTTTCACAATTTAATAAAATCATTCTGCTGCGGCAGGCGAAACAACCGCGTGTCAGCAAGTTTTAATGGCTTTCGCCATTTCTTGGTTTTTGCGGAATAAAAATTTCCTACTTGTCATTTCCACTTTGTTCGCCTTGCTTTCACTACACCTTCGAATATTTAATCCTTTATTAATGTTCACGAATGGAACGGTGATAAAAATAACGATCTAACAATAATAAAAATCGCAAGAGATAGCTCTTCAAATACAAAGTTAGAACCAAAGCCCTCTACAAACGAATCAGACGGCGAATTGATTCAAGATTCTTCATAATATACGTTTCATGTTATGTAGTTGTCAAAGATGAATGGCCGAGACAACGGGACCGAAAAAAATCCGAAAAGGGTTTCAACTTGGATGGTTTCTAATTGCAGCAAACGGAACTAGTATATTTTCGGTCGATGTAACATATATCCATACAGATCGCAAATCCGAGAGCAGTGGAAAAACGAGAAAAAAAAGCCGGGATTCACGAATTAGCCTCTGCTGTATACTTTGCACGAGTGTGGTTAAATTAATGACTGATGACATTTTTCAGACGTGACATCTTCCAGAAAATATCCGATCGTAATCTCGAAAATGCCCGGGAGACGAAAAAAGGAATTCCGACAATGCCATAAAGGAGAACCAACGATTTCGAAACTGACCAACAATTAAAGGTTTTTAAGGATTCATCTGAAAAGGTAAGGTTTGTTCGTGAGTATTTAAAATTAGACAATTACTGAACTAAAGGAGGCGTCTCAAAAATCAGAACATGCCTCAAGCATCAACTAACTGCAATTGGCGAATACATTAACGGCATATGATTTTTCCCCTGGAACCCCGAAAATTATTCGGTTCCATTTTTCGGACAACATATTAGTAAATCGAACAGTAAATCAATGCGAAATGGCCAGGAGATGCGGTCGCTGCGAAAAGAACTTTCAGTCAGCGGTAAATTCCGCCAATTCCAAAGTCGCATAGGGGCTATCGGGCTGGTCGTCCTCGGATCGAGTCGCAACGCTAACCCATCGCACCGTACCCCAAAGTTGATTTTGAAAAAGTGAAATGTTAATAATAAGGAATGTAACAGGAGATGGATATAAATATGCGAGAAGAAAAAAAATTAAAATTAAACCACTTCTCATGCAAAATTTATGACTGTCATTTTGCAAAGATGGACGGTTTTCGTGACAATATCAGATAACAAAATTATGGCCATTCACAAACCTGATCGCGGAGATAAAAAAAAAAATATAAATTTGCATAAAAGACACTTACCACTCGTACGGCAGAAGATCGGGAAATCCACATACGCAAAGCTTCCTGCAAAGAAAAACACATGTTAAAGAAACATCGTCTTGGCCTTTCCGAGCCGCAGAAAACCATCCTGGGACTTATTTTCACTTATCTCTAAACCAAATTTCCATTTGCATTCGAGGGTATTGCCTCCCTTACAATGGAAAATCATCCTCGCTCCTTCGGGCAACATCACGCCCCTTTGGCCTTTTCATTATTCGGCGATGGTGATTAAAAATTTGGCCCGGTTTAACCGCAAAAAAAACAATCAAAACGAATTTATATGCTAACAATACGTGCAAAATTATTCACAACTTCAAATCGGCAAGCAAACTAATTCCAGATAAACGCAAAAATTTGCAAAAATTTTTAATACACATCAGGAAAATCGAAGCTCAAAATTTCAAAGGCAAAAAACGCAATTTCTATTAATCGGGGGTTTAAAAAGCAACACGAATCCTCATTAGGTATCAAATAATGAAAAATACGGGCACAAATGTTTGATACTTTCGACACGCCATAGCCCAGAGGCCGCAACAAAACAGCACACGCGGCACACCATGTCCACAATGAAGTGTCGGTATTCAAACAAGTTTGAGAACATTCTAGATAAATCAGGTTTTCAATTACTACGGGTCTTTACATATACATATATACATACATGCATGCATGCATGCATACATACATATATATATAAGGTCTGATGAAATATATATGATCAAAGCGTGAATCAGACCGATTTCCGCTTGTTTTCGCGTACTTTTAGTTTAGAACAATTACAAAAGTATTAGTTATTTTCTGCGAGAGACAGACGGTTGAGCAATGTTTTTCAAATAACGAACACCCTTTGGACAAGACCATTAAATAATATAAAATAATCATGTGTCATTACATTTCTCGCAAAATCCGTCCCGTTCAGCTTTCCGTTACAACGAATGAAATTTTCTTGCCGCACGGGTTTTGCATTTCCCTCTCAATAGATGCCCAGTTTCCCTTACGCTACAATTTTATTCCCATCCGATCCTGTGCGGTTAGAAGAGATCCATCTTAATGCTTTCAGATAAACCAATTTTCTTTACTATTTATTTATATTTTTTTTAATATTGACATTTCTGCTTTTTCATTCATTCGAGAAACTTAAGCAATGATTTTATTAAAAATATGTTTAAGATCCCAAAGACACACTCGTTTTAAATTAAGCGTGTTTCAAACCCAGCAAGAGTTAAGAGGTCTTAATACATTTCATTTGGCACAAACGAGGCGGTTTCTTTTAGCCCTAATTAATTTATGGCTTTATCTTAGCTTGATCTTAAAAAACTACAAATAACATCGAGCCATGTGATAGCGCTTTAACTTTCTCATGGAGAATCGTATTCGTCCCCTTGATCTCGAATTTAAATAAAGCTTAATATCGAACGATGCAACAAGGAGCCAGTCAGATCTCTGTGCTGCAATTTTGTCTAGTATTCCTTGAAATATCACAAAACAAGAATCTTGGTACCGTGGATTACTGCCTCGGTCAGCTTTGTCATAATTACCCCAGCAGGGCATAGCGCGGCAACCACACCCAGATCGCCTCGAAAAAGGCGGTAGCGTCAAAATCTATATCAAGAAAAAACATTACAACTGCCACCGCCGCCGTGGGAAATTATTTATGATCCACAATATTAGGTTATGTAATTTTTCACAATTTTCACACTTTTAATTACTATTCACTTCGACTTTGAATGTATATTAATAGAGATTTTCGATTTGAAAGTTGTCGGAACTGAATACTGCGTATTTAATAATAATAATAATAATAATAATAATAATAATAATAATAATAATAACAACAAAGAAAATCTAAGCAAAATAGAATTTTCATAAAGGTGAAATCTAAAGAATAGAAATACATCCATGTAATGATTTATGGGGTTGATAATATGAATATTTTAATGATTTTAAATTCTTTTTTAAAATTATATAAATCACAATTTGTAATATTTATCATGGGGTAACATAAAAATTGCCCAACAATATCTTTTAATGTCTTACAACGAATTCTCTTTCAAATAATTTAAATTGCTGCAGACATAAAATATTCATTTATCTATAAAGTAAAAGTAACCGACTGAAATAATTATTGTTAAACTCAGAAATTTTTTAATTATAATTTAAATTTTTTTTAATGGTTAAATCGTACAAGAAAATTTACAAAATTGTAAAAAATCTAAATATCCACTAATTATTCATGTGAATATATAGGTATAAGTGATTTATATCTTATATGTATACATATATATACTCACATTTCATGTATGTATATATATATATATGTAGAACAACAATTTTACGAATATGAAAAGTTAAAATTAAACTTATGAGTAATAATCTCGAAAAATATTAAATTTGAATTTAAAAAAATTCCTTTAGGAGCGTAAATAATTAAACAAAAGCTTAAGCAGATAAAATATGTGTAAGTACGGAAACATAAGAATGGTGGAGAAGATCCTAGTGGGGCTCTTTGTATAAAGGGAGGGTAGGAAATACAAATAACCTGATGTTTACTGTACATGACAAGAATCAGAAAACAATCAATAGTACAGGAATACCGCAGTGCTCAGGAAAACAGTAATCGGTCTTTATTATTTTGCCGTAGTTGGGTTCATGATCCTGTTTGTGAATCTAGAATCATTGCTGTTGCCACTATTTCAAAAAATACGGGAAGTAATTCATCATTCTTAATTCTCATAACGATTCATGGACGACTGCTACGTTTTGGAACCAAAGTTTTAATCCCCTTCACAAATAAATAACAAAACCAATTTTCATCCATTTGAAATTTGCTTTTTTAGACGCAAGAAAACGTCCATAAAGATCTAATATTAGAATTTTTCAGCAAAAGATAGTTCGTGCATCAATTAGATTGAAACAATGACAAAAAAAAAGGATAGTCACTTACTATTAACACTTTTTTTTATGATATATATATTCGGTATTTAAACTAAAAATATTAGCCCAATTATCAATTAACCATTCCATTGTATGCTCAAGACAGAGAAATTTATTAATGTTTTTATTTCAGAATCTTAACGCAATTAAGACTTTTTGGTGAGGAGAAAGCAAAATGTATAAAAAGACTCTCTGTTCTTCTAAATTTCGGACTTGGCGCGTAACTTATTTTATATATTTTCTCATATAAAATATAATCATCAGATCAACACATTCTGAAACGTCTGCAAGCTTTCAGACGTAAATAATCATGAAAAGATAACGTAGTATTATAATTTTTTCATATTAACCATTAACCAGTTGTTTCTATAAATTTATAATGATTTTCTGACATTCAAATATCTTTTTCAATCGTAAAACGGATATATCAAATAGAACCCTCTTTATTCTAGCAATATAAAAAGCTAATTGGCAAGAGTTTTTTTCATCACTCACGGAAAAAAATATTATGTACGATATGTAGTAAAATATAAAAATATCTCGAAAAACGAATTAGGAGACATCAATAAACAATTGATAAAAAAAATAAATATTGTTCGGAGACTAAACACCGATCCACTGATCGGATCGGAGTATCCATCAGCTTGAGGGTTCCAAACCACAAACTTTAACTTCAATAATAACCGCAGACTAAAATATTTCTCAGCTTCGATAGGAGGTACGCGACTGTTCTTTTAAGGCGTAATTACGTTTATCTCTTTAGAAAAGAAGCAGTTCAAGCTTATTCTTGCCGCACGGCAAAATGTCTAACTAGAACATTTACAACTTATTGAAAAAACCTAATGGAGGCAGCTTTTCTGTCGGTCAGAAGCGTCTTTACAATCGTAGCCCCACGTGGAATGACATAACTTTGTATTCAATTTTCAAAAGTCAATCCGGCATAAAAATTATCTATTGTTTCGGTTTCATAATTATGCAGTATAATGCAATATATAAACTGTTATTTCTTTACACAAACGTCTCACGTTACCAATTCAAAAGAGGAAAGACCACCATACAATGATTTTTCAACTTTTAATTCTCATAATATTTTTTACGAGCAATCGTAATTTCAGTTTTCTTTCTCAAACATTTAATGGAAGAAAGTCTCAAAAAGGTAACAAATAACACAACACCAGATACTGCCAAAGAAAATACAAAGATTAATACGAAAATAAGGTTAATGAAAACTAAGTTGCATTAATGAGATGATCCAGAAAAAATTCAACTTCTAATAACAAAGTTAATCACATTTAACATCAGCAGGGTTATAGTAAAAATATTTTTCCTCTAATAAATTGCGCTATTCACTCGATCAGCACTGTTCTTTCCTTAAGAAATGCGAACGGTTAAGCGAATCACGTTCAAAAAATCAAATTCACGTCAAACTTTTTCATTAGAATACAAATTCGATTTTATGAATTATAATTTTACAAAGAAAAACCTATAAAATACAAACTTTAGAGAACCAATTAAAAATCTATTTCTTCAATTTAGGAGCAATTTTTAGAGTTTTTTACTCTCAAGGGAGTTAACTGATAGCATTCTCTAACCATATATCGCGGTCTCGCCTCCCTATCCTCCACAGTTGTTTATAATCAACCAAATGATTAAAAAGTGAAGCGAAATTGCAGAAAATTTGCGCTTTTAAGACAAAATATTTCAGCGAAGACATAAACAAAAATAAGAGTCTTTGAGAATCCTGATTTTTAATCATAACTATATATTGTTTCCGTTAGTTAATCAGAGTTAAGTTTCGCGATGTACATCGCCCTTACCACTACATACATGAAATATTCCAATTACATTTGGAAATATTCAAGAGTTCAAAAAACTTAATTTCTAAGTTAAAAAATTTTCATGAAAAAAAAACAGATGAAAGCGGATATGATATGAAACCAATAACAATTTGATTTCACGTATGCATATATTTAAGGTCGCACCGTTAGAAAAATGTTTGTTATAACAGAGGATACCATCAAGAGATATTTCAACTAAACATTCTCCCTATTCAGGTACGTTTACATCTTAGTTGTAAAACTTTTCGGACCTATTGAACTCCGCCTGAGAAAAAAGATTCTATAACCCTTAGTTTTCTTAAAATGAAGACTACATCATACATTATATTACCGAATGTAGTCGGAGTAAAGGAATTCCTCAGTGAATGAGGGTATTAAATTCATATTTTAAGAGAAAAATATATTAACGTATGAATAAGGTGAATCGTTAGACTAAAATTTCTTTTTAGCACTAACCGAAAGCATTCCATGCACATATGTTAAATTGGAAAGAAGGTACATGTGGAAAATTGCGATTTAAACAAAACGATAAAATAAAATATATGAATATTATCTTTATGATAATTTAGTTGCATATACATCATGGACCACGTATTTCAAGACACAAAAACGGAAGGGCAAAAGTTGAGATGCAGATGCTTGCGCCTCGATCAAAGGGCAATTCAATGCTTCACGAAGGGCAATGCAGGGACGTTCACGAAGATGCATTCCGTATTCCGTCTCACATGAAATGCTAACGAAGACCGTCAGGTCAATAACAGACCATCACAACATCATGCGACAAAAGTAATTTGTCTATTTATAAAATATTTCTCTCAAATAACTTGGTAAATGCTAAATCAAGCGTCACATATACGCAATATTGGACCATCAATCACACGGTTTGCATCTTCATAACGACTATTTTGTGCGACTTCTTGTCACATAATCATTCACAGGCGGCATAAATTAAATAAATGTAAAGGAATTTAAAATAGTCTTATTTCACATTACAAATCGATGGCTCTATTTGCATAATGATATCGCGAGTTTAACATATTCCTTTTAAGTGCTTAATTTTCTCAACATCCTCCTCCATTCATACGAAACAATACGACATAATTCATAAGTCACATGTTATTAAATATTACAGATCTATTCAATTTTTCCTTTTGTCGATCAGTACGTGTAAGACATCATGATGTTATTTTATTTATAATTTGTACACATATTTTTCCGGGAACGAACCATAATCCTCGATTACCATTGCTCTAACGCGAGCAGAAATTTTTAAAATCCTCTTTTTACAAAACCATTACGCGATAATGTTCGCACCTAATATCTTTTATGTCGATCTAATTCATCGAAGCGTTTCCATTTGCTTAAATATATCAATTTTGTAGCAGCATAAAATATAAAATTATCAAGTTACACATTTCGCATAAGCTGGCACAACAACGAAACGACGTATTTCTCATTACAACCATCATCATTTACATAAACCGCCAAAATTTATATTTTTATACTACAATTTTTATTACAAGTAACATTTAAAAAAGCCCTTTCGAACTCGGTAAGTGGCGAAAGGTTTTGTCAAAAATACGAAATTCGCGGACGCAGAGAATGAGAGCGAGTCAAAATCACCGTAACGAGCGAGGCTCAACCATTCACTCTGGTTCAAAGGATTCGCTCGGAGGTCGTTCCTTGGATTTTGGAAAAAATCTTTATCAAAAAGAAAGAGAACGGCCCGAAAATTATTTGCGGCCTCCTTCTAAACGGCAAAGGACTAGTTCGACGGCTAAAGAATTCGCCGCCGTTCGTGAATGGGTCCGAGGAAAATTTACAAAGAAAGAAAGCTTGAATTATTAAATATTTATACAGGCGTAAGCTTCTAAAAATCTGAATAAACACATGTAAAAGGCATCCGAAGATGTGATTCACACATGGTAAGCCTTTAAGAGAGCGAATGCACTTAGAATATTAAAAGGGGAAGCAAAGCACAGATGCAAGGATAAAATATTATGAATTTTTAACGAGAAAAAAAACAATAAAGGCTTATCACAATTGTCGGAAACATAACTTATACAACATCTCGGCCATTTAATCGAGTAATTATTTTAATAAAAAACGAGGATCATGTGGGGACTGCCTTCCTTAACGTTCCCGGATCAACGTCTACCGTTCTCAACGTGGAGGCGAATAATCAACTCCGAAACTGCTTATTAAGACAAATTCGTTTGTGCTTCACAAAAAGTAATTTCTTTCGGCATGATCAGCACAATGTCATGGCTCGTTTAATGAAAAGACAGGTCCAACGACTTAAAATTTAATGGCAGGAAGGGACGGACCACGAGCGTTATTCCAAAAAAAGACTCAAATTGATACATATGCAGTCCCACATAATGGCGATGTTATGCCCGGCGTACGGGGTGTTCTTTTCTGCCCGAGGCCGGATTCTTTTGTTCTCGGCCACGGAGCGACTCTGGAAAAAAAAGCATAAAAATGCATCGCATACCTAAAATATATCTGAACGCGAGCTAACCACACTTTGAACACATCATAAATTCCGTCGGGAAAAAAAAATTCTCCAAGCTTTTTTCTTCCAGTAAATTTCGAATTTTTTTTTTCGCAGACCGAAAGTTTAAAAAAAATTAAAACTGGACCCAGATCGAAGAATCATATAACGTGAAAAAAAAAACGCACGACCAAAACTCGTTTTTCTTTCATCATTTGGACAATCCCGCTTCGCCGAGTTAACAATCGGATTATAGTTGAATTTAAATGAAATATGCCATTAGAATAATAGAAAAACGTTCTCACACTGTACTATAATAATTAATTCATCTGCCACAGTCGTTGTCATAATTAAATATAACCATTCTTTGTATTAAATTATTATACTTATTTACCGCAAATAGATTACTTCACGATCAAAGGTAAATGCCAGGAGAACATTATTAAATTCAATTTTACTTTGTTTTCAGCACAGTCGCAGGAGCAGATCGAACGGCAAATGGCACCGTCCACGAGTTTGCGGGGATCGCGCTCGAGGAAAACGTCCCCTAAAAGCGGACAAGTTCGATACCGAAAAAACTTTTTTTCCACTCATCCATGAGGCCATCAACATTTCCTCTCTCTCTCTTTCTCTCCCCCCACCCCCACCAGAATATTTCAATATCGTATCGGAAATTAAAAAATATATGTATATCGAAAAATGAGAGCAATTTCTAAAAGGAAACCGAGCTTATTTTTTTTCCCACATCCACAACGAATTTTCCGCGGGAAATCCCCCATTTTACCTGGCGGAAAGAAAGGGAAGAAAAGCGTTTCGGCATCTGGGGGAAAAAAAAAATTCCCCGGGGTCGATATTTAGATTGGGAGATTCCGGATGGGCGGGAAAGAAAAATGCGACGTGCTTTATGAAGGAACTCGAGATAAGGAGGCAACAAAACGAAGGCGAGAACGTAAAAGAAAGGAAAAAGGAGAAAGAGCGGATTTGCGCTCCCCGCGCTCCCCGCGCTCCCCTCGACGGCGCTCAGACAATTTAACGCTTCCAATCTGCATATAAAATTTGAATATCTGAAGCCCCCCCCGCCCCGTTTCGTTACCGATCCCGCGCGAATCCAATTCCCTCCCTCGGCTGCCACCGGGCCTAATGATCCGCCCGAGGCTGCACCGGTCGAGGAATTCCTCTCGGAAGAAAGTCGTGGCTCGAATCTGGACGCTTTCTCGGTCCGAAGAACGCAGAAAACCCGAGGAGATTGCACCGAACACCGCAAATGGGCCGAAGGACGGGCATCGTACGCGTCGCTACCTGCAGTGCTCGTCGAAACTTCGGCCACGGCTTTTCTTCGCCGAAATCCCGATGCCTTAACTCCGGCCGAGGTCAGTTCGGACGACAGTCCCGGTGCTCTTCGGTGCGGGAAGGACGCGATTCCGAGGGCCTTCCAGACCGAAGCGAAATTTAATTTTTCGGACTTTGCATATTTACGGACGCATTAGCATCGGCCTTTCACCGTACGCGGCTGGGTTTGGTATTAAACCAATAATTAAGTGAGCCTTCCTCGGAGTGAATAGAAGCCACACTTAAAATTAAAAGATTATTTCGCTTTAAAATCGTCTGCTTCAGTTTAATTGCTTTGTAATCTACAATTTAAATCGCTGATTTTTACCGAGGATACTACCTAAGTTACATATGTTTTATACAGGAAGCGCAAGCAATTAATTAATTAAAAAAGCAATTTTCGAGTGCCTCGGACGTTTCACAAAGAGAATTGATTTTCCCCGTTCGGATAACTTTTATCCTTCGATGGAGTTTTGCAGTGACTTACCGCGATCTTCTCTCTTAAATGACTCAGGTTTGGATACCTGAAGCTCTCGGTTAGCCTCCCGGTTTAATTGCGCCGCTCTCGATTTTCATCCATTCGACCGATGCAGAAAAATCCTTGGAGATAAACTCAAGCGACCTACAGCGTTATAAAGAGAAATTAAAGCACTTTTTACCTTCTAAAGTCGTAAATATGGGAAATGGATGAAATTTGCCTTAAATTCTAAAAAAAGTTCTCGGCAGCCAATCGGACATCCTGCATGAGAACCAGTCAACTGAATCGAAATAAACTCGAACCTTTTATTTTATCCAAATAGCGCAAGAGCATAAAAAAATTATAATACGCGTAACAACGTACCAAAAAAAATTTAGGGCTTTTAAATGTATAAAATGAAAATAATCCAAATCTTCGGTTAGAAACCAAATTAATTTTAAGTATAATTCGTTGAATTTCGGCTTAATACATACGATTTCAAGACATTGTACACCGAGAGATCGCCAACGTGAACTTCACTGTTTCCATCGCAGACATTTACGCAAACCATGTAAAAATTGTGAGGCCTCGGCAGTTTTAGCAATAATACATTGCTCGCCGATACACAGAACAAGATACAATGTAGATGCATCGAAAACAATAACAGAAACACAAAAATAAACTTCGGGTATTCGTGTAATCAAACAGTTATATAATTTTACGGTGATGAAACTTTAGATATACGAATGGAGAACGAGGCATTATTTAAAACTTTTGACATACAAACTAAAACGCGTCTTGCAGATATAAAATTGTAGGATAAATAACACTTTACTTTAGGTAACTAGAAAAAGACTCTGCTACTGACCCTTGTAGCAGAGGAAACTCCTTATTAAAAACTTACGTTCCCACAGGACAAATTTGCAAAATAGCAAACCAAGTAGAAAGATAGTGCTGGTTTTGAGTTTGTTTTTTAATTTCACCACAGCATACCACTCGGCTTATTTGACAGGATTGGGTTGCTTGTTGGGGAATGGTCCACGGTTTCGGTAATTTCGATCACCGTTAAACTGCACGTTAGTTGGAAGCCATTGGTTTCCCGTATTAATCGACAATTTACCTCCTTATTCCCACTGAAAACTGATTTGCAAGATGCCTTGGGGGCCCGTGGCTGACGGTGGAGAGGGCCAGTTGGCCAATCCGATTTTATTCATCATCAAGATCAATTATCACATGTTCACCCTTTGACTAGCGTTCGCTTGGCCCTCGGTGAAAGTGCAAATGAATTAATTTCACATTATGTGATTATATGGGAATGGACGCAGACCTGCCTTGGTGTTCATTAAAAAGTAATGGCAGACAGTAATAAAGGTTTTGACAGTGATAAATCGCACAGGTGAAATGCCTTTTTTATGCTTTCCAAACGCATTATTTGATTCTTTCACGAAAAGAAAAATATCCCTTTTTTCCAACCTTTATTTGCGATTATAATAATATATACAAATCTCGTAACCACTGTCCAATTCGGTGGGATATTCGTTCCCCCTTCAATCCTTCTATCCACGTAATGCATCAAAGCATCACACTTAACATTTTCAATATGCAAATTTCCCTCTGCGAAAAAGAATTTGACATGAAGATAATCTCGATATCAACATGAAGAACCGTTTCAAACCAGCGAAAAAATGCTGCTACGGTTTGAAGACTTATTCCGGAATCATCGGGAATGCTCGTGACCACGATGAAGACGTCAATAAAACCGAACGAAAACCCTAAACAATGCCTGAGTAAGTAAAAAGGGGATGAAGAAAAGGGTGGTTACAGATATTAGCAAACAATAAATCCGCCTCTCCCTCCGTTATTAAGAATCTATGAACTGCACTTAAGGAATATTGCTCAAAGAGGAATGTCAATAAGGATAACCATTAGCAGCATTCATCTTCTCTTCCTTTGCCATCATCTAATCACTCACTTTCTAGATTTTGACATTTTATCCTCGGATTTTATTCATTTTCAAAAAAGGTATTGTATTCGTAATGGTTTACAACATCACATTTTTCATCGCAGAAAAAAAATGAGAAATATATTCAAAATCCATAACAAGATCCGTGTGCATTTACTGGCCGTACAAGGTTGATCAGGGCTTTTTCGTAGTCGGCAAATATACTCGAGATTTTCCCAAGAACGATCATTGCCTTGGCCCAATATTTTTAAATTTTCACCGGCGTTAATTTTCAAAAGGCAAAATCCGACTGTAAATGGCTGGATATCCCTCCGGAATGAGTTGAAAATGGCATGGGAAAGGCCTAGACGGATAAGGACCAAAACTCGGACAAGGAACTTAGATAAAAGCCGACGATCAGGGGCATTTCGGTCTCCTCCGGATCTGAGCTGTAAATTCAACCTTAGTGGGAGACTTTTCCGTTTTCTTAGCATTCAAGAATTTGAATTCACACTCCTTGTTCGTAATTCACGAGTTCTGGGTTCACGCTGTCCTACAATTTGGAACTGGAGCGAGGAAGACGTGATGCAACGTAACGGTATTTGGCCAATACTTCGAATGGAATAATTGCAGGCGAAGAGTAATTGGAGGAAGTCATTCGAAAACCACGTACTCTTATAATCAACAGCTTAAGAAAGGAGGCGGCCACCGTAAACGAAGCTAACGGAGAAATGAAATATTTTAATCGTTCGAGTTGGTACTTTCCTCCGGAGAGCATTTTACTTTCTAATAACGCTGTGATCGAGGTTCTTTCTGGCCAAGAAAACTTGGTGCTTTACCTCGTGTTCTTGTGCTAATCTATAACCAATGACTTAGCCACTCCGGGTACGGATGACGGCAATTGCTTTTTCCGGTTTTACGTGAATCATATACCGGCCTCATACATGCACATGAAATCCATTCAGAATGTTAAGGCACTGGCCTGTAACATATATTTTCATCGGGCATATGGCAGCTCGCACGCTGAGAATGTTCGCAATTAACGATAAACTAGGCCTTCGAAAACTTTTGTTTGAGAGTGCATTAACACTTAATTACTCGTAAAGAATTCTTATGGAAAACGGAAGAAAATAAAATTAGTAAGAACTGGTGACTGGTAATTATTGTTCTTGCTTATTATAATGTATTATTATTACGTTGGTCATTATGGTAATTCAGTATCTTATCATTGATTCCGCACAAAGGTAAATACTACTCAAAGTACGCCTTAAAAGAAAGAAAAAATTCTAACCGTGATTTCGGACAAAATATTCAAAATAACTTATAATAAACCCGACTTTAATTCATCAATTAAACGATCCACAACCGCAAAATTTTAGAACATTAAATTTGAGCAAAATATCACTTAAAATCGTAATGCAGAGCTTATATTATCACGGCTTTCGAAACAGGAAATAATGTAGTTCCTAATTAAATATAGGTGTGAAAGCAAGGCGATTGCAATACTTGTAGCTTATCATTTCTCGCAGAGATAGTGTTGAAATTGAGCAGCAAAGTTTTCTTAGCAGCAAATTCTCTCTTTGAATTGAGCATGGTGGAAATGGATTCAGCGAAAATGCTGAATCCCACCGTGAAGATTGTAATTTTGCCATCGCATATAGTCTAGATAGGAAGACCGATTCAGAATGAGAATCTAATTTTAAAGGGATAATAAGTCTTCTGATGGAAAATTATTGTTTCCGGACAAATAATCTACATAGCTACCTATTTATTTCACCAAATTATTACAAAAGACGAACAATAATCCCGTGGCAATCCATGATCTTTTGCCGTATCCAACAGTTCCATGTGCCAATATTTTTCCAAAGAAAAGGGAGGATATAATAACAAAAAATATTAAATATAAGAATATCGAATTTTTTCTGTACAATACTTTGATTAAGATTTATCTTTATATCTTACAGGACAAGAAAAAAAAATAACTCCATCGCTAAGTAAGATTTTTTTGTATCTTGTGACCTGTTAAAAAATAAGCATCAGAATCTGAAAATGTGAAAGGAAAATTTTCAAAATTATTCAAAAATTAGACCTAATTTTGACTGATTGAAATTTGAAATCTCTCTCTCTCTCTCTCTCTCTTTCTCTTTCTCTCTGTGACTGAGTCAAGCTTTGAAAATTTTTAATATTTAACAAGATTCTAAAAACGTATCAAATATCGCTGAGTAATTCAATCATTCAATCATTTGCAATTCTGTTTAACAATGAAAAGGTGTCAAATAATTAACCAAGTGACAAAAACCCGAAGTTCCATCGCCATCTTTAGCAGATTTAATTTTGATACACATTTCTGAAATGTCTGGACCTTCACATTTGGGCCGAAAAAACTAATTTTCGGAATACTTAATACGAAAAACTATTTCTGCAATACCAGATACGAGAATCTGGGAATGCCGTAAGAAATTAAAAAGAATTTAAATAAGGATTATAAAGATTTGTTCTACGAAGATAAATTTACGGTTCACTCTAATTATTAAAAGTTGAAAAGAAAAAAGGAAATATTATAATGTAATGAAAAATAGTTTTATAAATAAATTTTGCTTAATCCCAAATACACAATTATTGATGAGTTGATATTGACTTCGAAAAAGGTTTCTCTTTGAATTTTACTGGTTAGCTTCGGAAAATTTATTAATTTCGGTGCCTCTGTCACTGTATTAAATTTAACCGACCTACGATTCATTACTAGCGCTATTAATTGTCACGTTCTGTCTTCGCTGACGAGAGACCATACTCATGGCAAAGATCTCCACCATTCATTCTCTGCAAGTTTTGAATCCTTAAAATCCCAGAATTATAAGATAAATTCCTAGATATTATATATATAAATAGATTTCTTAAATCTATTTACCCAAGCGAGAAAAAGCTTGTCTCTCAGCTTGTGCGCTGTATTTAAACAAAATACTACTGGAAAATCCATAAATTCTAATAAAATTTTTGATCTATCAAAATCAGTTCGTATATCATAAATATGATTTTACTAAATACATACACACATACCTATAATATTATACCTATTTTATAGGTATACCTATAATATAAACCTGATATATATTATATATTTTGTACATATTGTGTGCATAATACACATGATATTTCGAATCCTATATTATGCTTTATTCTTTAATTATATCCTTAAAAGATTCATATCTCACTGCATGTGTACTATACGGTACAAAAAAACAATATTGTTCGTTAATTTTAATGAAAGAACCATTTAATAGGTATCAACATCTGTAAATTTCTTAATTAGTTGAATCGATTCAAAACTATTCAAATCAAAATTGCTAAAGTTGTAATTTGTCAGTTTTCACTGAAAAACTCAATTAAATTTGTACATAAAATAGTATGGAAAATTCCATCGGAAAATGCCGTGATACAATATTATTAAATATAATTATATTCGATTTAATAACTGTAATTCTTACTCTAGAATGTATGACAGTTTTAAACTTCGAAATTTTCAAGTAACATCATAATATTGTGTATAAAATACCATTATCATGGCTATCTATCGTATGAAAAATCCAACATGAACATGTTTGAATGAAAAATGAAAAGCAGTTTCCATTGATATTCCATAAAATTTTCGATACAGTTATGAACATTCAACAAAGTAAAGAAAAATCTTTTAATTTTGTACAAAAAATTTTCTCATGGAGATAGAAAACATGTTTTAACAAGTTTACCATAAGCCTCTGAAACATAAAATTGGATTGGATATAAGTATTAATTAAGCGTCAGCCAGAGTTAACAACATTTAGATATAAATTAAAGCTATGCATATGCAATATTGAAGCTACATAAAAGATGTGCCATCTGCTAAGCCATTTTACAACGACTCAATTCGTGAAAGTACCTAATGTTGCAGTAAAGTTTTTTAACGTACAAGCATATTATTGATCTTTAATTGCTG
This sequence comes from Ricinus marginatus, assembly GCA_028565995.1. Taxonomy (NCBI): domain Eukaryota; kingdom Metazoa; phylum Arthropoda; class Insecta; order Psocodea; family Ricinidae; genus Ricinus; species Ricinus marginatus. The sequence continues at coordinate 29,545 of JAOWBB010004538.1, read as the reverse complement.
AAAAGGTTATGCAGCGTAAATATTTCTCATAAATTATAATAAATAAACCTCAAACATATAATTACATTTCTGTGAAAGAACAGAAATTAAGTTGAAGGAATTTTTAAATATTCCTATTCTTGTTAAGTGCCATAAAATGTCATACTGATTGACCAGTGACATTAGTGACATTATATAAGATCTTTTTTTTAATTCAGTCACGTAACTTCCTCAAGATTATTAAATGGACCATGTTAGAGCCTCAAACGGAAATAACCGAATAGCAACATCAAAATTTAATTTATTATTAAGGTTAGTTAGTCGTGTTTTAAAAATAACTAACCAAAAGAGCAAATTTTTGTAAAAATACAATGATGTAACTCCTTATACTATGATAACAATAACAGAGTTAAATATAATATATGCATTCAAGTCTCAAAAAGTTTCTGGGTACCATATATTGCAAATTTCCAATGTTATAATGATTGATTTTCATTAGTGAATTTTCGATATTTCTTTACAAAAAAAAAGCAGTAAAATTCTCCATAAATAAAGACGATCTATTATTTCTCCGATCTTTCTCAATTTTTTTGGTATCGAATATAAATCCTAATTCAAAGTGTGAATTTCGAAATTATAACGATTACATTCAATATGCGTCACAAGATGTTTCGTCAAACATGTTATCTTCTTTTGTACGTTGAAAGTCTGTTAGTAGGAAATAATACCCGTTCGAACAACAATAAATTAGGAGTCAGAATATAAGTGCAACACTACCATTTATATTGTTAACTTGCTTCATTCATTAATATTTTATATCACTAAATTTAATGTCATCCTTAATAATGATTTCAGGTTCAGCGACTTTTCACTGTATTTCTGTTAAAAGCCAACATAATTTTTATCAATATATTAATCATTATATTGTAGCAAAAAAGAAAGGACTGAAGTCAGTATCATTCTTAAGCGTGATACGTTCTCAAATTCAATTTTATAAATATAACACTTTTTTTAACAAAATATTTATTTGTGCACATCTAAGCGAGCACTTTTTCACGTTCATCACTTTTTATTACTGTTTATTTTCTGTTGGATCCTTTTTATTGGAAAATTACTCATGTTGCTTCATTTAGTAACAACGAATGTTCAATTAGTTACATGCTTTGCGTGTTTTATAGTAAACCCCCCAATAACATTGACATAAAAGCACAAATTCTTTTTTTTTTTTTTTTTCCTCAGCACGACAATCATTTTCTACACAAACATTCGAAAATGAAAATCATAATTTAACAAGTTTTTGATGCATTATCTGAAACGCTAAAGAAAAACGCACTTAACATGAATAAAGTATTTTAACATCGGCGTCCATTATAGATTTTTGTCTGTGATAGATGTTTTCATTCAAAAATTTAATTAATGCTTTCCATTGTATTAACACGGATACCAATCGGGACAGAAATATCTTTTATAAGTTTTTTGATCGATTTGAAAATCCATTACGAATAATTGAAAATAACAGGAGGGAGAAAATATATAAAATTTTTAAATTTTGTTTTTTTAAATATCTACATGATTTATTAACGCGGACTTCGTCCCATATGAATAGTTTCCTCGAATGCTGAAATCTTTGGCTTTTATTTTAATTGAAACATAGATTTTTGTTCAATTTCACTATGCCAACTTACATTTTAATTTTGACATAAACTGCTTTTATTTATCGATAATTATTTCCAAACTTGTTCATCCAATTTAAAAGTTTAACCTCATTTTTGTTTCATCTTTTACTCTCGGTTAATGAGTAAATTTATCTAGGAAGTGCTTATGTTGTGGGATAAAGCAAAAAGAAGTAAGTTCTGTAGAGTTGAAGCACCACTTTTTAAAGTAAGTTCTATAAGAAGAGTACATTCATTGTTTAATTCTCACGTTTCTTTGTACTTTAAAAAATTGGATAACTTAATGCAAAATATCGGTGCCAATCAAAATTCTAATTCTAATAAGTTCATAATTCCATAAATTCCCCCATACCTATTCACAACAGTCGGTTTATAAGGACGAAACCTTTCAATTAATAAAATCAAATCGTATTTGAAAACAACAATTCCCATAAATATGACATGAAAAAGTCTTTGCTTCTCCTTGCCTTGTTTTTGTCATCGCTAGTTGATTTTGTATTTTTATATAGAAATCAATATAAATTCATTAAAAAAAGTGTTATTATTTTTAATATTTACAAATAATCAATTATTTTCATATTTTATCAGTTTCGCTTTGCCGAACAAAAAACTTATACATCGCTAACAATTCGTTTGCACATTCCTTTTTTTAATTCAATACTTTCTTAATCAAACAAATTTATTCCAAATTCTTCAATTTGGAAAACTGCGCCTAAGGAAAAAAAATTCATTCGTTAAATTGCAGATGAGTAATTTATCTATAAAATAAAAACTTGCCAACAAATTAGTTTACACACGCATGCTCACTTGTGAGCCCATAAATTAAATATATATATAAAATTAATTAATTATATTAAAATATATATATTTTATATATATATTTTATATATATATGTATATATCATTTTCAGAATTCTTATATACCACAACATTTCTATAGATAAAGCTTGCTTTATAAAATAAACATATATTTTATGCATCGAATTATGTATAAATCAATTTACACATCAATTTTCTGAATATATAAACATTTTATATCAACTTATAAGTCATGTGTAAGGTCACACAGAGTTCCTTTTTGCTCGTTATTAATAATAGGAGCGGAAACTACAATTTCTTAAACGAGTGCTGCACAAAAAATAAATAAGCATAAACAATTAAAAGTTACCAACAAAGATACTGGAATGCCCAATTTGAAACTTTATAAATTTTCCGCTGGCCAGAGTGTACGCATTTGCTGTTTGCGACAAAGAATGGAATTGGGTCATTGCGTGCAAAGAATCAGACTTCGGGATGATTAGATTTAAGTACAAATTTCTCCATTTGCAAATTGTGTGACGCAGATTTATTCCCATAGCGGAAAAAATTCGAAGGGAAAAACCAAGTCTGAAGAAGGCAGATAATGCCAACGTTGCACTAAGCAAAGTTGTTAATTTTGGGCGGAAAACGGAAGATCGAAGCAACGTCTGCGATGGCGCAGATCAAAATTACGAATTCTTATTAGAAAGTCTCCACAGCAAACCGTTGGATGCACCTAATATCAAAGAAAATCCCGATGAGATTCGCACGAACATTTGAAGAGCTTTTCAAATATTGGTTAAGGCAGATATTTTAAAACCTTTAAAAGATAAAAAAATAAAGCAAAGATTTTTACATACAGTACAATGACTAATTTAATATTAATATAATTAAAACTAATAACTTAAAAATTAAAGGAAGAATATAAAAACTTTTGAGTTTATAGATTTTACATGCTGGATTCTGTTTATTACGTGAATGAAATTTTTCAGAGGTCAAAATACTAAACACAACACTTTCCAGCAAGTCCGGAAAAATCATTGAAAATTTTCCAAATTGGTTGATGAGAACTTAACGAAATGTTTCATTCCTAATTCCATTGACCGAATCATAATTTTTTAACACTCCAAAGTCTTAATCTATTAGAGCCCCGAGCTAAAATGTATGTCCCTTTCTTTTACTATATATTTTATATATACTATACTATATATATACTATATATATACTATATATTATATATATTTTACAATTTCAAATGAAGAAGATAAGATCAAAAAATTCAGAATATCATTCGGTAAAAACTAATTAAATTTTATCTTATTAATGCTCACACTATGTAGATTTTGAGATGCTTTATTTCACAACTGCTACGAAACAGTAAGAATTAAAAATTTTCATTTGTTAAAAATTTTGAACCTGAATATCAAAAAAATTCAATGCTACAACTTTTAAAAATGTATTGTTGGCGTCAGTTTAACATCAAAAAGTATATTATTTTACATTAAAGTATGCTTTACGTGGCCCGCACTGAAAATAACCGCGCCACGATTTCGTTTATATCGAAAGAAGCTCCTTAAAACAAATGGTAGAATGGAATACAATAAAATATCTGAGTGCAGCGAGCAGCTCACGGCTTTAAAAGCTGCTTAAATATTAAACGTAGCCGTTGTTTGGAAAAGGAAATTTCGGCTCTCAAAAAAACTGCTGCTGTGGCAAAAATAAACCTATCTCCGATGTCGTGATTTGACTAAACTAGAAAAGATCTGTGGTTTTTAACTGCTGATCAATACTGCATTTCCCATATCAAGTTTCAATAATTCTTCATTTTTTCACTGCACTTGTCCACTGAAGAAAATCTGTTCGAAACAGATTGAAAGTTTAAGAGAGCCTTTGAAAAAATCTTAAAACTTAGATGATATTTTGATTGCTACTTTTATATCTTTCCCTAATATTTTAGACTCTGAAAATATTTTTGCCGTATCTATTTCTATATTTGCCGTATATATTTGCCGGGATTCCATTTGCCCGTATCTTTACAAAATACATGAGAATTTTCTTTTATCCGAGATTAAATCTTCAATTCGCCTGAGACTTACTTTTATTGATGGAATAACAGGGCATTAAAATAAAGATATTTGAATGTAAAACAATTTTTATAGTTGTTAGTCATTCATCGACCATCAATGAAACGTTTTATGACTCATGTAAACTGTTAGCTCGATTGTGAGAACGTAAATTGTTTAACGCAAGAATTTTACATGATAGTCAAAATATGATGAGCGATATTAATAAAATTTTGAGGATATTTTCGTAAAAGCACCAACAAGATAGAATGGTTTGAAATGGGAGACTAACAAAATACTTTATCACATTTAACTATAAATATTTACACTTTACAGATGAGTCGAAGATGATCACCCCATAAAATTCCTTTTACATTTATGAAATTGTATTTAGATGTAAAAAATAAATTAACTCAGATTAAGGCGGTTATTCTTATAAGTTTATGTTTATGCTCTTGTCCGTGACTCCGCTTTAGAATGTACATTAAAAGAATAGAGGGGCGAAAAAATAATTTTCCAAAGAATTGTTTTAAGAATTTAATGTAAACTGGCGCACGAATTACGGTCAAATTTATTATTTTCACATACTTAAGCTCGGCATGAGAAACTTAAAAGCCAATTTTCGATAACACCATATTTTAGTCGTTCAAAATGATTCGCTTTTATAAAAAGTAAGTTTATGGGCGATACACTGATGAATTACTCCGTGAAGTAAAAGATGGGAATGCAGTAAAAATGTCGTCCATTAAAATTTAGACGAATTACGAAGAAAAGGGAATGGCATGAGTGGTAAATTAAAGCTTAGCACATAAAAGGAAACTTTTGGCAGCATGCTTTTCATGATTGTAAAAATTTTGCGGATTATTAACTAAAGGGTGCTGTGGGAAAAGCAGATGTTAGCAGAATTTAAAACTAAATGGATTTTTTGCGAAAATTCGATGAGTTCCTACTCTCAAGATTCAAATATAATGGTAATGAAATACGCAGACACGTAAACAAAAGGCTGAAAGTGTCCAAGTTTACCAAGAATAATGGAAAAATATTAAACAATGAAAATAGACGAACTTTCAAATTTGCATTTGACAATAAATGGTAAAATTTTTAATTCACTGATCGATGGAAATAATAATACATTTAACGAAAAGTTTCTTTAGCATATGAACACACTGAATCGAAATAATCGTCATAAGTTTTATTTTCTGACATCAAAAAATTTGCTTTGATACCTTTAATTCAAAATCCGACTACCACTGTTCTTAACAATGGAAAATAAAATATTTCTACTAATAACAGAAGTGACAAGTAATTCATATACTTTGCGGCAGGAAAAAGGTCTGAAATATTTATAATCTTGTCTTCCCTATTTGGTTTTCAATGACCCATTCATGGTTTTCGTTTTATATGAGAACAGCGCATTTGTTTGAGTCTAAAACGAGTCAATATTTAAAATTTGCCTACTCGAAAATTAGCCAGTTTCCGGAACTTGAAAAATTTTTTAATGAGAGGAAAATAAATTTATTCGCAAATTTTGTTTCACTGTTGCTAATATTTTTAAGAATTAAATGTATTTCACTCCTTTGGAAATAATGCGATAGGCCGTCAACAAACTGTTGGTTATATCCGATGAAAATATCATAATTTATGATGGCCAAACATTAAATTTTGAAGATCAAACACGAGATGCTTGAAAAATTCATCATACGATTTTAAAATAACTTATTAACGCATCCACGAATAGATGCAAAAAGAAGCAAATTAATAGATCAAAAAACATTAATGATTATGCGATAGATAACATAATTTTTTTTATAATTGAAAAATTCACACATTGCATCTTCATATATTGCGGAAGGATTAAAACTGACATTTCATAATGAAAGGAAATCTCACGCAAACAAATTTTCAGTCAAAGGATTGGTAACACAATTAATCATATAAGTAATATACATCATAATCATATTATAATCATAATGTTAACAATAGAATTCAGTAGGTTTGGGCGAAATATTAAGCTGTAGTTCCAAATTTATTGAAAAATCTTATCGGCAGTAGAACGACATTGTAATTCATTAAAAATAGTGGCACCAAGCTGTTTTCTTCATTTCTGTCTATAATCAACTTACAGCTTTTAAATTTATTATTTTCCATCAAATGACTCCATCAATGTACTTCGTATTTCTTTCATCACATCCACTGTATGGCGCTCTTTCCAATTCAGAGCTTTATTCATCATTTGCAACAAAGATTACAATACAAAACTGTTATATCTGGTAAATGACTTTTAATATATTTAAGCAACTAGCAAGAGAACGAAAATTGACTTTTAGGTACACAAAATAAAGATTCATTTAAAAAAACTTATTCTTTTTTGGTCATTGTGGATCAATCAATCTTAAGTTACATGTCATACATGAAATGCTGACGAATGTATAAATTGCTAACCAACTCAGTACTGAACCAAATGCACGATCGAAGGCTCTGCCATAAAGTTAGAAATTAAATTTTCAGGGAGGATATCTAATTTAAATAAATAGGTATTTCGTGTGCGAATATAATTTTAAACAGTGAAATAATTTCTATATTGGCACATGTTCCATGAAAATTATCGTATATTAAGAAATTGCTAGTTCATGTATAAACCAGGCTCTTTACGTCAAAATTACCAGAAAATCATAAAGTTGATGTATTAATGTATACATCAAAAGAAAAATAAAAATACAGATAATTCGAATTTGTGTAATTAAGGATTTATTACTAATGCACACAAAAACAAATCATTTATCTTTAATATAGCAAATTTGTTTTGATTCTATTTCATAAGTCTCCTTCCTAAGCTAAATCACCATAAATCTGAAAATTTTAATCTGATTTAAAATGAAAATTCAAAGCAATTTTTTACATTCTGACACATCAACATTTACATTTACACTTGCAAACTTTAATAAATTTTTTAAAAAAATATTTTTCTCAGTTTTATTTTTTCGACATGCCGCAAAATCTAGTAGAAATTGAAGTAGAAAATGCAAAGCTCAAATGGCTTATTTGGTTTAATTATTGCTTCAAATAATGTGGTGTTAAATAAACTTCGATGCTTGGCAGAAGTATTATTTTGGAAATTTGTCCAAAAAAAAAAGGAAAATTGTTCTTAAGTTCGAAAAAGGAATTAATTCAAAGGATATTAATCATTCTGAAAATAAAAGAGGAGAGCACCAAAGAAAATCAGCCTATATCTAAATAGGCAGTCAGGCACAGAAAACTTTAAATTAATCTTGCATCACACACTATTATTACAATCCAATCCAATATATGATAAATATTTTTGCCGTGATTTATTTCACCTGAAAAATTAACCAATTGCACGTTGTGAAATAATCTTACATTCATATTTATATACTTATTTATTATTTTCACTAAAGCTTGGGAATTTATGATTAAATTCACTTTGATATTATATGATAATTTATACGATATCGTAAAACTAAGTACCCAAGACTAATGACATGCTACAAGCTCTCGGTATTTAAATAATATTATCGTAATGATTTATACATTTCCTTCTGTAAATTATTTGAGATTCTACATCAAATCCGGAGGAAAAAGCAACGTACGTGTTTCTTAATCTGTGAACTTCGTGGCTAATGTGAGATGAATAAGACCATATACCTTTTTAAGTTGAAAAGCTATCTGCCAGATGCTGCTACATCCCTGATTTTATTCATCAGAATTTTTTTTCTGATATTTGAGCATTCAATCCTCCAGCTTTACCCCATGGATTATCTCCATGTTCCAGGCAAATAGATGGGGGAATCCCCTATTTTCATTTCAGAAGCTGTAGCGATATGGAAAACGAGTATCAAATACTCCGCATTAAGAGGTGGTAAAAACGTTTTACTGATCCTCCTCTCCCCGTTAGTTTATCGAATTTTTCTAAAGCCAAGCCAATATATTTGTCACGAAAAAAGAGAAAATTATTTTCGAAAAATGGGTTTTCGATGGAATGCAGTATTGATAAAAAGTCACTTAAATATATGAAAGTTGAGCTATTAGAATGGGATAAAAAAATAAATAAATTTCAGTGCACAATGTAACACGCGCATCCGGATGAAAAATAATACTGCTTTTAAGTATAGTTCTTTGCATTTCCCATATTATAAATGATAGTCCAAATTAATTTAATTGATATGCAACGACATGAACAATGCAGATTTTCATATGAAACGTAAGTGCAAAATATTTAAATGTGACTAGTTTTCTGAATTATTTTACTCCTTATAAAGGAACCGTTTCGTACTAAAAAATAAATAGATTTTAGATTAGTCGAGTAATAAATTCTGTCTTACGGATGCACCCCAGACACCTCAAAATGGTCATGATCATGAAACTATTATAATTTTAAAAATTTCATCTATTTGACAAAAGGATTTTTCTAATAAAGCTATATTCAACTTATACAAAATGCGTCATCTTTTGAATTTCAAATTAAAGATTGTACTAAAATTTTCTGCTTAGATATTCTGGCCTTAAGATCATGAATTTCCAGTTTAATTTAAACGTTACCTTTCCAAAAATTTAAATTCTATTTTGAGCTGAGGTAAACTAAGTGCAAAAGAGAATTGAGTCATTACTGAAATATGAAACACTTCATTAGGGCATTAAATTTGAATGGGTAAGAAAGTTATTTTACTTTTTTAAATCGGTGAATCTGCTGATCGTTTTGGTTAATCATGTACCTAATGCGTTCCTTAACATTTAACCCGAAGATCACAATAATCCATGCAATATTTATGACTTTGCCGAGCCACTCTATTATTATGCCAAAGTCATAATAATATAATGCATATAATTCCTTCATTGCCATAATCAAATTTGGTATGAAATTCAAGTCAATTATCCGATCTCCAAATTTTCACCCACAATATTTTTCACTTTGCATTATATAGTATAAAAGACTAAAGAATTTTACTAAAGAAATATCTAAAAGCCAATAATTTTGTTTCCACATTGTTTGACCATCATTTAGCATATGATTTAACATTCTATAATACAATTTCAACACAATTCCCAAGATTTGTATAATTCAAAAGAACGTTTCAGGTGGATTCAAATAACATGGAAAGAACAAATCGTGTTATAGGAGGGCTGACTGTAATTCATTACTTTTAAATAATGTTTCCAAAAAAATTCATAATTTTCATTGGTTGAAATTGCAAGGCAACAATTTAAGCGATAAAAACCTTTATTTAAAAAAACTTCGTAAGGCTCATTTTTTAAAAATTACGCGTTATACCCGATATTTTTCTGCCTTATTTAATAGCCGCACGGATCAAAATTTTTAACACGTAAAGTATCTGGCTACGGGCGAATTAATGTGTTAACATAACCATTCATCTTAAACGTTTAAGTATATTTTGCTTTCGATTTTCATATGGCACAATTGCTCTTAAAAAGTCATCGTGCGTATCGATTCGATAAGAATTTGAAATGTATATCCGAGAGAAAAACTCGAAATTCGGTGAAATGAAGCCAAAAAAAGGAGGAAAGTCAAAATAAAAATAATCCTGATAGTTTTCATAATACTGCAGATATTTATTCGATGAGTAAACGCTTCCGAAGACTTTTTCTGTCTTATCCAGAACCTTTAAATTCAAATCGTTCAAACTGAATAGAATAAATAACTCTGAATTAAGAGAGAGAAGGAACAAGAATAAGCTTTTTACTTCTTATTCGAGTATTTCACCAAACGAATTTTCCCTGATCGAGTTTAAAACTTACCATTTAAAATGGTATGTGTCAGCATAAAAGGAATGCCTAAATAAAGCAGAAGCTTTATAAATTTCAGACCAAAATCCGACTTTCTTCATTTAATTTTTCCTTTCCGGAGCGTCACCCGTGTTATCCTAAAACGCCTGCCGCGTTCAGAGGCGTTCCTTTTGCTTCAATGCACTCCCCACTCCGTAAACACGCCTTTTATCTAAGTGTTACGGTATTGTGATTGCTGAAACGCCTTTCAAAAAATCTAATTCATAATTTATGGAAATTTGTCCCTTCTTTATTGGATTTTCGACGACATTATTAATACCTGAAATTATTTTTTAAAAATTATTATAAAAAATAGAAGCCGGACGAAAAGGTGAAAAACGGCCGTGACTATCGAAATTTATTTTCACATCTTGCTTGCCTCCCCTCAAACTTTTTTAAATTTGTGGATGACATATCGTATATCATTTTTAACGGATGCACCAACATAAATAAAAGCACAAAGAAAGGAAAAGATAACTTAAGACGACGACAAAACTGCTGGAAGGGCTATAATTTTTATACTGTTCAAAAACAGTTCCTTTTTAGATTTTTTTTTTTTTTAAATAAAAAAAATATTGATTTTCGATATTTCTCGATTTTGCACAATCCCAGTTACACCCAAATATCACTTACATATTAAGAGTCTGAATTCGAAAAATCGTATTTCATCCATATGCAATTAATGTTTTTTAAAAAGTGAAATGGATTTTTTTTGGCCCTTTAAAGTTTGGACCTACGCCTAAAAGATAATTTTTATTTTTAACAACCATAAATTATCTCAAACGTTTCATTTATACGAATTTTATTTGTTAAAAAAATTTGAGAACTTCATAATGATACTCATACCACACTGAATATAACATAGCACATATAATTTTCTTTATAATTTAATATTTAATTACTAAATTGAGTAAATAAATTTTCTCACACAGAATATTAATGTTAACCATTACATAACATTAACATAACATGTTAATCATTAATTGAGCCAAGTGTATATGTATAAGCAAACTGTTGTATGAGAGTCGAGATCTGACATAAATATAAGCATAAAAATTGAAAAATTTAAATTATTTAAAAATTAAAGATCTTCAAAAAAATGGTTGCCTGAAGTTTACATTGCCGTCCAATTCGTCCATTGCATATTTAAATGTTAAATACATCAATAACCATAAATAAAATGATCTACGACACAATTTTACAAATCACGCAGATAGACTATTTGCAAAATTATAAGTGAAGCTACGATATCCTAATGAAGAAAGGAAAATTAATAGTTGTAGAGCAGTAATGGAAGTTAGAAAAAGAGTAATATAAAAAATGGATCCGTTTTGAAAATTTAATATAAAGTTACTTTTATTAAAAAAAAAAAAAAAACTCAAACGACTGAAAATGTTGGAACCCCAGAGATCCTTTCCCGGCCATCTTGTTTCGCCAGTTCCACCGCAGGGACGTTTCGTTATGAATTTTTCTTTTTAAATTTCCAAGTTTTTTTTTTTACCTCAAAAGCTTAAACGCAGTTATTCCAAACAAAATTTTCTTGAGTCTTTTTTGTCTACCGTGCAAATGGATAATTGCAGCATGAAGAAATACAACTCTCGATTTGAACGGATAAGAAGCGGAAGAACAAAAAAGGTTCAATAATTAAAGCTTATATCGTAATTGTAAAATGAACAGAATGGAAAATTTGAACAATAGAGGAAAATTCACTAAAGCTGAATATCAAAGAAACCCAAAGGCGATTTTCACTTTGTTAAAATATTCATCATTCACAGTATGAAAACTTTCGCAGGGTCAGGAAATATCAATTTTTGGTTAGTCTTCAAACTTTGAATGAGTCCGGCAAGATATTAAGGAGTCTTGTTCGTGCAGGATTCTTTTCAGGGAGTTGATTTAGTTGAAAAGAACTTGCGATGGTATAATATCGTGAAATACATAATCGCGCGGCAAAAGTAAACCAAAATTGAGGAACCGAATCTTCTTGTTTTCCTAATTTTTTTTTCAAGTTATTTTTGACGCAAACAACAGATCTTCCGAAAATTAATAGAAAAGTGACGAGAACCGAGTTATCAATTAAATCACATAACTCAGTTCTACGTTATTTTAACGTGAAAATTAATGATGCGACTTTTGCCGTGACCCAATACATCTTTCAGTTTAATGATTCTCGTATTGAAATTCTCCATCTTACCTAATCAGTACCTTTGTATCATTTTTACTTTATTTAACGAAAATTTTTGGTTTAATCCATACCAAACTCCATTTCTCAAATAAAAAACCAAAATTATATGTGGATTCCAATTAAGAATTTCACATAATTCACGTTAACACAAGAAAAGACTTTGTAACTAAAAGAAGGAATAAAAAGTCCCAATTCGAAAGCCAACACGACATGAAATCCGGGCGAATCCAGTTTTATTGACTCTCCAAAAGTTATGTTTCCGTTTTTAATAAATCTGGCTTAATCATAAAATGAGTCGCATGACTTCGGAAATTTAGACCTTTCTTGATTAAAAAAGCAGGAATAAATGTTTTTCTCTTTGAGAAAAGGAATCGAAGAAAAAGAAAATACTTTCCATAATAGGAAAAGAAATTTGTTATTTCTGCATGAATTTTTATGAAAAAAGGAATTCAAAATCTTTTTTGTAGACCAGGTGTAGGCTTAACAAAAAAATTCCTTCAATTATTGAAAAAATGTAAATATTCTTCAGAATTTTCTTCCAGCGATCAGTTTATTCATTAACAAATTATAAAGTCATAGACCGACTGAAGTGAAATTGCACTTTTTAAATAAATCCCGTCTCCAGGGGAATAAAAGGGATAAAATCACAGTAGTCAGGTGAAAAGAATGAAATTGATGTTTGAAAGAGTAAAGTATAAAACCAATGGTTTCATATTTCGGAAATTAAAAAATGATAATTTGAGAGGCAATCTGATCGGGAGTGGCCAACCTAAAGTTACATCATCCTGGGGCTTATGGCTAGGCAATTAAATTAGATGCATATATTAAAGTTTGCATCTCGGATCAGGCATAATCAAGAGGATAATGATTCCGAATGCACAATTACATTGCATTGCAGAATGTCAAGATAAAAATATCATTAACGTTCAATAATTCTTTGAGCTTATGCTGCAATACAATAATTTTATTTAAATTATAAAGAATGTTGTTGGCGGCAAACCACAAAAAGTTATACATAAGTGAAGAAATTGAAAAGGGAATAATATCGGAGATTTTATATAGTGCTTGAATTTTAAAAGAAGGCGCCGCTACTTGAAACACTTACCTATACAAGACAACACATTTAAGAAAATGAATCAATTAAACGCCTGAAACTCATATTTTTCATTCCACTTCAATTCTATTTTTCGCAGAGATCTGGGGCAAAAATCGCAAATACTTCCACTTAAGGCCGAAAGACGAAAAATAATTTATTAATGAATTTACCCTCGAAACGAATGGAAATGGGACCGAAGCGAATCTAAAAACCGGTATTTCTGTACCAAAATGAAATTTGGTCAAATCGAGATGGTATCAGTTTCATTTTGCTTATGAGGAGATCCAAATAAGACAAGGCAAAAAAAGACAACATTAAACAAGAACTTTCAGTTAGGCAAATGAAAAATGATGAAAAATCATTAAATGTTTTACAATAGTTTCTTTGTTGTTACAACCTAAAGAAATTTGAAATTCATTTTTTCTTTTTATTTCGCGGACCTTCTTTGCCAACCTACTTAATTTACGGTAAAGAAAACCCCGTACGTGTTTTAGAAAAACGTTTACGGTTGTCCGTTGAAAAATCTATTTCAAAGGCATTTACAAATGTTCTCGGCTAATATCTAAAATAAATATAATTCCCAGTTCAATAGAGAAACTGAGTCTATCTTCTCCGCAATTGATACGATGTTATAAAATTTTTTTAAAATATTTCCATTTCAAAAAATTGTACGCAAGTGTATTATCTTATTCGCAAACGTGATAAAATTTGTCTGTTACAAAATAAAAAAAAATTAATTTTAAAAAACTCTCATCACATTAATGGTAACTTGAGTAACTCCGAAGCTTTCGTATTACAAAATCAAATAATTGAAAATATTTAAGCAATATTATGATAATCTTAAAAGCGTTAATTAAAAGTTAAATTTTTTGAATAATATCAACCATTTATGTTAATATCGATTAACAAATCGACAGATTTGTGAGACTTAAGCTATGAGACTTTTACATTGTATACACATACAGATCGTAAATTTTCCCAAATTAAATATCCCGATGCCTTCAAGAACTACTAAACAGCCGAGAAAGTTCGAAGTTTTCGTTTGCCTTTGCTTTCAAAGCAACTTTTATCATTTTTATTTTTAATTTACATTAGTAATTTGCTGCATAAATAAATTATTAAAATAAATTCAAGATATTCAGGATTAAAGGACGCAATGACAAAGTTAACCTGAATTTTAAAAATGGAGATCTTTTATATTTTCTAAATTCGCTCTAGATTTCCATAAAAAAACACTTTTATCCGAAAACTTTTTGTGTAAAAAATTTTAAAATTTTCATTTTATTTAAGTATATCCTCTTAGATTCACAAATACAAAAAAGTTCATGTTTTATAAGGAAAAATGAGCAACTTTTAAACATCAAATAAAAATAATCAGCCAAAGCATAAAACGATTCAAATCTCTAAAACGAAATTACGTGTGACTATCAGCCTAAATATAAATTATTGTACAACGTTCAATAAGCCAAAAGGCAGTCTGATCCGCAGCAAAAGTTTGGTTCATTATCTTCAACACATTAACCGTTATTAGAGGCCGTATTTCATACAAAACCGTCGGAGCCCCGCAGCTTCCTAACTTTCAAAAGTACCATAAATGACTTTGTAATCACCCGATACATCTTACTCATGTAAAAGTACTCCGGTGGTGAAATGACCAGATTTAAAGGTTGAACATCGGTGAATTGAATACTGGAAAGTCGTAAAATAGCATTTTAAAATAAAATAATGTTACACTGGAAAGACATGAGAGGATTGATGCAATCAAATATGTTTTTGGCCCATTTCTTAAAACACTAATTCAGCTTTTAAAACTTGTTCCATAATCTCTCATCCTTTAATGCACCTATTAAAATAAAAATTGAACAGGCAACATTAATTTCAGATTACCGGTAAATTTATCTTTTTGATTATACCAGTAAAATTGAAATTCATTTTTATCACATTCAAGGCAAAAGATTTTTTTAAGTGGTGCTTTTAAGCATATCGTCGGTAATTCAATTAAATGTTAGGTTTTTTTTACATTTTTTTAGGTTCATAAATACTTATATATGCTTACCATATATATAATATATATATTAGTGAGAATAAATGCTCTCGTTATATTTATATGTGCATACATATATTCACGTATATTTATACGTCTATATATCCTCACATATTTATATGTGTATATATACATATACACGCTCACCGTGTGCGAGCGCGTGTACATGACATTCTTATACACCTACTTAAAATGCACTTTCAACATGAGCTGTAAGAAAAAATTAAAACCGAAGGCAGAATTAACAGTCAGTAAACTTATATTTCTTATAAAAAAAGTTGACATCATTACTGATTTCAAAAATTTAGAGCGGATTGTGAATGGCAATAGCACATAAAAACCTTTTCACAGTAGTAAATAAATGGAATTATTTGTTACTTCAGTATCATTATTTAAAAATATGAATCACTTTCACATAATAACTACAAGTTGCAAAAGAGAGGAAAAGGTGTATTCTCAAAAATTCTCAAAAAATAAAATTTTCAATGCATTGTTTTTCCTAATGAGAATCGTTAATTAATTCGATTGTTAGTTGTAAGAGACTAAAGGTAAAACGCGAAAACAAAATTTTGTAAATACTACTATTTAAATTTCATTTACGCGTGATATTTAGATTATTCCTTCATTTAGGAAAATAAGCCGTAAAGTAAGGTTACAAAACGAGTTTATCGAACAGGGGATTTAGGCGGCGGTAACCTCGTGTAAATATTATATATTAGGGTGACTCCAATGACATGTCTGAATAAAACCATCGGATTAATAACTTTTCATGTGATTCGAAATTAAATCATGAAAAAATATTCTCATTTTAGATAACATTAATACGCGATCATCAAAATCGTTACTCTTCTCGCATTACTTCCATTTAAAATTCGATGTGAATTCCAAAAAATAAAAAGGGATACAAATCAAATTTAAATTTAAATCTTTTCTCAAAGTATTAATTCTCTTATGTGTAATTCAGAGAGAAATTTCAAAGGAAAAATAAAAGCCTCCATCAGAAAAAATTTTACGAGAATGATCATTTCTGGAATTGAATTCTTTAGACGGGGGAAAAAACGGAAAGAAGAGGGTTTGTTGGCGCCAATTCAGAGCCTAATCTTTTTTAATCCGTTTTTTTATCCCCCTACTTACCCCAACATACATTTCATAACTACATGTATTATGAATTCGTAACAAAATGCTACCATACACGCTACAAAGCGAAACTCACGAAAAGTAATCACTCATGCAAGTATTTATTAACACCATATAAAAGCGATATAAAACTAAAGCGAATTTTTTTTTCTCTCTTTTTAGACTTTCCCCGATCTTTTCATTTTTTATTTTTTTTAACTGTTACAATAAAAGTTAACTTCCATTACATGAAATCTGACCCTGCTCAACCCGAAATAAAATAAATGAATCTTCCTTTAAAGAGACATAACTTCTGATATATCTAGTTTCGCCTATAATTCCTCTCCGTAATTAATTCTGACAATTGATCTGTCAAGATTAAGCCAAAATTATTAATATGGAAGGGGAATTATCGTTATCTGGCTCACGAAAGATTAAACCATTCACACAAAGTCAGAGTTTTGAAGATTCATTCACCCGCATCGCAACACTACAATTAATTTTGATCATAAAATTTATTCCTCTCTTTTTTAATGTCTTAGTCTCGTTATGACGGAGAACTCATCGTGAATGTTACTTACATACCTTAAACCTTTTCAAGCTGAAACGCGCTTATAAATCGTTTAAAACATTAAAAAATGCCAATATTATAGGATAGATAGTAAATAACTAAAGCTAACTTAAATAAGGTTTCTTATTAACTTATTTAAACTTTTATGCTGTCTGCGAATCTCGATGACCAACGGAATTAATCACATCGTAAGTTTGACACATTTTAAAATATAAAGTATGGCGTTACAATTTGGTGATTTTCAAAAACCTTATTTGAGTGCTGCAAAACATTATTTCCTATAAAATCTCTCTTTAAAAGGCTAAAATGTGTTAATTTTATGAATAATTAAAAACTGTCGCCGATTAACATCATTATTGCGTAAATTAATTATAACCTTATTTCAAGCAAATGTTAGAATAACAGTGTGAAAATTTTATAATATACCATTACTCAATTTATACATAAAACTCGATATTTTCTCCAACTTATAATTATCTTTACAATAAAATATGTTTTGAAGAAGAAGCAGTAAATTATGGAAAGTCAACAGGCGATGCAATGCAAAATAAATATATATTTCTGGTGCATAAAAAAAAGTAACTGTTTAGTGTAATCTAATTTGTAAAATCCACCATAATCGAAAAATATTATATTTTCGCAATTCAACGCATTCAAAAACATGTTGGAACGCGATGAAGCAGAAATTTGGATTGCCAGAAATTATGAACATGCCCTGCAGAAATCTGATAAATACATATAACAAACTTGGATTACATTGTGTTCTCAGCAAGAAAAATCAGAATAGCGGATCAAACAAATGAGCAATTTTTGCTTTATTAAATTACTTTTTCATCTTTGATGACAAATTAACGAAAACCTGAAGCACACGAAAATAAATGGCACACAATTATAATGTTACAATTTTTATTTGACGTGAAAAACTGTGGAATGCTCTGCTTTATTAGAACTATTCATATGAACCGACTAGAGTAAGACTAACTTAAAATTATCTCTCGATTTTTTTCAGATTTCTCAAACCATGACTGCTGACATTGTGAACGCTTGGATTAATTGGAAATTGCATAATGTAAAAGTATACATGCTGGTGTAATATAGAACATATAAATAACAT
Organism: Ricinus marginatus; assembly: GCA_028565995.1. Lineage (NCBI taxonomy): Eukaryota > Metazoa > Arthropoda > Insecta > Psocodea > Ricinidae > Ricinus > Ricinus marginatus. The sequence continues at coordinate 11,110 of JAOWBB010004538.1, read as the reverse complement.
AATACTCCAATGAATTAAAGGATCCATTAAAGGATTAGTGTTCGCGCAGAATGCAGGAATCCACGTCTAAATGGCTTAAAAAGAAACACGGATAAATCCAAATGATTACCTTTGATTAGGCGATAAATAAATTACAAAATATTGATACACTGAACCATATGCATCCTCCGCCTTGGATAATATTCTAAAAATATGTAACATCATTCACTAAGAACAAGTTAAGAATCTATGCGTTTATCTTATTTACAAACAATTCGCCTCATAGAAAGATGTCAATTATGTAAGTTACGTCAAAATATGATGCTGACATTAAACTTCCTATAACAGTGAATTACTTTTAATTTAATCTGAATTTTTTAAATAAAAAAAAAATGTAAATTACTGTCACCGATTTTCTTGACGGATTTAAAATTGTAATTTGTTATTAATAAAATGAGTTGACACAACTCCAACACAAAAAAGCAATAAAAATCTTTAAAAGTATCATTAATAATTTCAACTATTTTATTGTATGACTGTTTCTTCAGTTATTGGTAAAGTGTTCATGTCCGTTTTTTAGAAGGTAATTTCATCTATTTTCATTTATTGTTGGTTTATTCAATATGTAAAGTGCTTAGCCTTCAAATCATGCGACATTGAAATCATACACTTTAAAATCATTAAAAATAAAGATAAAATATACAGAGAGAAACAATTTTTTTCTTTGAACCTTCAAAAATTAACGAAAAAAACATCAAAGATTGATGGCTTTTTAAGCGCCGCTCGTGAAAAGACAACTTGAATAGACATTAACGAAATGGAAATCTGGTTTACGAAAAGTATCACTTAAAAATTTTAAATGAGAACTTACAAGTCAGTAAATAAATAGAAGTCCATCAAAGTAGTATACATTTAAAGAAGAGTTGGACATATCTCGAAGATCAAAATTTTGGATAATTCAATTCCAAAACCGAAATATATCTTGTAATTTTTTAAGAACTTTCCTAACGAACAAAATTCGAATGGAAGGGACCACAAGTGTTATGCAATAAAATTTAAAACTAAAACATGTTTTGCTTATTTAATGTAAAATTTATGAGAATAATAGAAAAATATAACATTCTTAAGCGAATTAAATATATTGAATGCTCCTGTTTACCGCCGATCAATTTACGAACTGGTAAATGTGAAAATGGAGGAAAATTAATTTTAATTCCTGGCTTTAAAAATGCTTGAGAAGAATTTAAATTGTGCAATTTGTATTACGATACTAGGTTTCTGAGTTGGAAAGCTCGAGGCAGATTCAAAATACTTACAAGGAAAAATGGAATTATGGAACATTTCATTTGAGAGAAAACAAAGTTCGGTAGGAAATAGTATAATTCGGAAGAAGCTGAATTAATTGAAGTATCAATTAAATATTTGAGACTAAATTGTAAAGAAAAAGCCTTAAAAAGAATGGAAAAGAGGATTAGAATTTAGGTAAATACCGCAGAATTCTTCAGAACATCTTGAATGTACTATGCTCATCATTATATATATAAGCAAAGTTCTTACGGTATTCTGAATAGAACTAAGCAACGTGAGAGAAGTGTTAATCAGTTATATTCACAATCACTTCCAAACAAGCGGCGACTGTCTTCTAGAGGAAAAAGAACAAAATTTTTTTTAACATGTGGGTGCTGCGTCAACTTGCTGGTAATAATTTTTTTGATACGGTATGTATTCTACTACCTGTTAACTAAAACTCGAATAAAACTAATTAAAGATATGAATTATTCACAATAATAATGCAAAATGAAATAAAACTAGTCAGTTGCTCAGAAGTAAATTGGATATCTAAAAGAACTCAATTCCATCACAAATCTTAAATTAAAAAGTGATAGTCCATTTCGATTTAAGCGAGCATTTATTTTAGCAAAGGGCAGACACGAAATTGTATGACAGACAATATGACAGACAATGAGAAACATGTTTCAGAAAAGCGGTTTATCTTTAATGCAATTATCAGAAGTAGTTTATTTCTGCTAGTAAATTAATAGCCATGAAATTTGTCAATTTTTTAAAACATTTTTCATTATTCCATTTAATTTCCCTTAATTACACGAATCCTCATTTCATGGTTTACACTGTACAAATTATTCCTAAGTACCTCAACCCAGAGATAAATTCAAGGATGGAAAACCAGGAATTCTTCTTATTCGGCTAATTTCCCCGTGCTAAGTGAAATATTGAACTTCCAAATCGAAAATACGAACACTTTGAGCCCAATGAAAACGAAAACACCATAAAAAAAAGTCTTATCTGTTAAAAAAAGGTAGTTATTGGCCATTTCAGTAACATTATTTCTTTATTTATGGTCTGTGATTAGATGTGTTTTTCTCAAATTTACTTTCATGTTATTTGTTCATTTCCAACAATTTAAATGCTAAAGAACGTGGACCCGAACGAAGCGTGAAAAATTTATACATACGTATCTCTGATTAAAACCTTTGAAAAGTAATTATTAGGCCGCTTCCACGTTACAATAATGCATTATAGTCAAATCATCATTTAAAGCAAGAAATAAAAGGGATAAAAGCCGAAATTTTTAGTTTCGGACAGAATGTTTCCTAACTGAAAGTAATAGTAAATGAAAATACTCAAGCTGAAAAGAACATTATATATCGAAAACTTTATCCAGACTTATATTCAAGCGCAGGATCAAAATCAAATCAAACAACAAAACGTAAATTGCACTTAAAAATTCATCATCAACATTCTTTGATAAGAATTAATCTTAATAAATTAATAAAAGCAAATATTTTTTGATTATATTTAATAAATCAAATTTTATGATTCTTTTAATAAACACAAAAATGCTGTTTGTAAGTGTTCACTCAGTAAATAATTTATAAACAGCCTTTTTTGTTTGCACATCGAAAAGATTTCATTATTATAATTTTGTAATAGTTTTCGATAAACTAAAAAATCATACTTCAATATATATAATATTAGATTCAGTTTATTTTATTCGCATATGAATCCAGAACAACTTTGAATGAACAATTTGACTTGCAACTAATCAACCCTAAAAAATTATAATTAAATTAATTAAGTTTTTTATAAAATTCATTTTGTAACTTTATTTGCTTTATTAACTAACTTTAGACGACCGTTGTTTAACATTTATAAATTCCAAAATTCACAATTTTGAAAGATTTTAATTTTCACATATTGAAGATAACTGACAAAATTTATTACAGAACTTTAATAAGATCAGAGCAATTTTACATCGTCAACGAATGTTGAATAAACATTTCTTATAAGTAATGGATTTGATACAATTTCTTAAAGTGAGATTTCGATAATTTTTTTCAAAAACGCATTCAAACGGATGAAGCAAAAAAATGAGGCAAAAACAAAGCTTAGGAGATGAATTACAGTACGAGGTCTAACCATCATCTTTCAACACTTTTTGCATTGGTCTTTCTCATATTGTCTGCATTTTAATCCACATTAAATAATAACGGCTTGAAGAGATACAACTGACAGCTGTCAGATATTTCTAAAACAAGCAATATGATTGCCAGTTGAGGAATACAATTCCAATACTTTTGATGTTCACAGATGAATTTCATGATTCTGTGCAATGCTTTTCAACAGCGGAAACCGAAATGTGCGCTTTATTTTTGAAGATAAACAGAGATTACCGTGAATTTTAACGTTGAAATCGATTTGGAATTGAATTATAATAAAACGATACTGGGATAAACTCATCGGTAAGCTGAAACTCAATTAATCTGAAATGATATGAGAAATGACATGGTAATCGAAATTGTCAGGGATGATTTTACAAGTTCTGCCGTTCCATTCACCTGCACAAAAAATCCATTATAATATATGATTTCCGTGTCTTCTCTACAATACAAATATCATATCTCACAATATTCATGCAGCATCCCGAACAATATAAAACAAAAGGCAATGAAGAAGGTTTCAATTTCTGAGTTGAGGTGAATCATAATAATTGTGCTGAAAAAAACAAGCTGGAATGGAAGGTACTGCAATTTACATGATCAGAAATTATAATGGAAAGATATGTTCCACAATTTAATTTAATAGGCGAAATTTATTTTGAAAAAATTCTTTACTTTACGTAATGAAGAAAATAAAATAATTTAGAAAACTGCTTTTTAGGACGAATGGGTCTTGAAGAAGACATTTTTGTAAATTGCGGGGTGGGAATGCTGTCAAGCCCCTGACATTCTGTTTTTCATAATAAACTAAATTTCAGCAACAAATCTTTTCATTCCTAAAAGTTTTATTATCGCATACAATAGCTTTAAATAATAGATCATCATAATATATTCTTTTCATGCAATATGTTTTGTGACAAATGTAAACTTGACTAAAAAAAAGGCAGTGTATCCAAAAAAATTAATATGAAAAATATTAAATGAAATTTAATTCATTATAGAATTGAAAAGATAATAAACAAGAAATATATATGTACATATGCTAAAACGATGATACCATCGATGACATACAAAAATTTAAAAACTGTTTAGCTTATCTAAAAGTCAGGCAATTAGTTAACTGAAGATTTAAAAGCAAAAAAACGAGTTATTTAGGAACACGTAATGTATTTTTTTTTTCATAAAATTTGAAACTTAGGAAATCACGTTTAGCATACAAAAAAAAAAAGTTGCGTTAACGCTCATACATCAGAAAATATATTCCGATGTCAATAAATGAAAACTGCCGCGGAGATTACCATATTTATAATTATTACATCATAAATTTAATACCATTAAGTTCTGGGGATTTAACTGCTGAAATAAATTATTGGCATTATTACAGTAAGATAAAACAAACTCCGTTACCGAGAATGAAAATCCAAGAACGGAAAAAAGCTAAGTATCGGAAGAAGATGGGACCTATTATGACAAAAGCAAATGTTTCTCAAACCACAATCATTTGCTGCGTTATAAACTTCAAAAAGCAGAGACGGAAGAATCGAGAAAGCTAATGGGTTTATTAAAACTAGAAATTTAAAAGGCACTTAATGCAAGTCAAAACAGAAAGATTTCTCTTTTCGATACAGGTACTGCAGACAGCCGAAGCAAGGAATTAACTCACGTATCATCCCCCGAAATCAATTCGACGCAAAAGGATATGGTTTAAACTAATGAGCGACTACCGCAAAATATATATCAAATTCAGTGAGAAAAGTCCACACTTTTGTAATTTAAAAAAAAAATTTAATTTAAGCAGGATTCATGCAATGAAATATTTATAAAAGTCAATTAGCAGGGCGAGGAATTAGGAAGAGGAAAAGGGAAATATTAAATTGCTCTGCACTGAATTTATATGCAACAAATAAAGGACCCGATCATGCATTCACGGGTATTGATCTAATATCAAACGATATATCTTAAAAATTGATTTTGCTTCCGGAAACCGCAAATTGTAGGAAATGGAGCGGTAAAATGTATCGCCCGAGGAGCTACCTGCAAACATAACTTTCAGTAAAAATTTACCGTTTTTAACAATTTACCTTGTTGAAACGGCCAAAGGAATATTATTCATTGACGATTAACACGCTAATGTCGCCTCACCGCTATTAAGACAGGTCGAAACAAACGTGCCCGAGATCCGCATTCTGTCAAAGACACCAAAATACTCGAATAACTCGCTCGCACTTACGCGTAAAATTTCCCACAAATGAGACTCATCCTCGTACTTTTTAAAGATCCTCTCGACATCCATTCTCATTCGGAAATATATTTGTGTTGTTCTTTTTCTTTTTAGTTTTTTTTTACTCGAATATTTAAAATTCCTCAGATGACCGTTCGTTTATCATATTTTCAGTAGATCGTTTAATAAAACTTATTTCTTCTTCTCATACCAACATAATCGCGTCTATCGGAGAGCTCAAATTGTAACCGGCAAATAATTTTAGGGTTTTCCATCGAGTAAATATGCCTTGAGATACGTCAAAAATTCGTCTAGTTTTCAAGCATATGACAATTAGGAATTTAATTAACCAACAGAAACTGGCAATGCAATAACAGCTTCTCTTCCATTGTAAACAGCATCGAGAGTAGTTGAGTTATTACTCTTTGCATTTTAAATTACAAACTTTATTCACATTCAATTATATGCGATAATTAAACAGTAATTAACTACATTCTTTCAATTGAAAATATATAAAATCGATTCTTGAAATTTTTTTCTTCACTTTTGAAAGCGTTCATTTCGCATCCTTTATTTAGGGTGCACTTAAAGTTGGTGGTTTCGATCCTATGCATAGAAAGCTTCGTTCACCGATTATTTCGTGCGGTGGTTCAATCATTTCACCAATTATGGGCCAAACTACTTAGTAAAAGCAATTCGTAATTGCCCAATACAGGAAGGATGACAAAGGTAATATTCCGAACACCTGAGAGCTTTTGGAACAACTGGTAGGATTAACTTCCTTTATCTGATTTTATTGACAAACCAAGAATTTTTAATATGTAAGTTTTATTTAATTGACTAAGAGTATAAGCAATGGAACATGCTGCCTTTATTAAATTCAAATTAAAGGAACCGTATTATATATTCATTTATTCAAAATCAATTTCGGAGGTAGTTTTACGCGTTGATTCACGTATAATGAACTCAGTTCGCCGTTCTTTTAAATAAAAAAGTTGTCATTTGATTTGAAAAATTACACCGATAAGGCAAATGTAAAGAAGAAAAGATAATGTGAATTTCTTCAGACTGGCAATCCACTTAAGGGCCATTACTTCAAGAACGTTCCCATCAGTAATGAAAAAAGTAACTTAAGAAAGAATCTTTGGTCTGCAGATAATGAACTATTTGAAACCAGTTTCCACTATCTTTAAAAGGAAGAAAATAAAAATGAATATTTTGGTAATGTAATTGTTGAAATAAAAAAGGATCAACGTTTGAAAACAATTACCCAATAGCAGGCCTTCCATCTTGAAAATCGTTTTGGTTATTAAAAAATGATGAAATAAACATAATAAAGAAGATGAGAATTAAATTCCGAAGTCTATTATTTTCATATCATGCTACGAACTTTTTTTGTTTTAGCCAGTGCCGGAATCAGGCGATTCGCCGTTCGGTTAATGGCAAAAATCATTAAAGTGTCAATCGTCGAAATGCGAATTACTTTGCCGACTCTATCATTTCAAATAAGTCCACAATTCCGATTTTGCTTCGATATTTAATTCACATCCCCGTTAAATGGACTGTTAAAAATTCTATGACTAAACTTAATTTTGTCGTTTAATGAATCGCTGATTCAGTACAAAAGTAACTAAGAAAAAAGATAAATGGTTCCAACCGCGGTGATAAAATTAAGATTATTAAATTTTAAATTCGCGATTTGGCATTGGTTTAATAATCAAGCATCGGAGAATTCTAAAAAAGTTTCCACAAAGAAAAAATTCGCTTTCCTCCTCGAAAATCAAATGATATCTCACAGGCAATATAATATAATATGCCTTTCAAAAACCCGTAATGAAATGCAAAATTTAAGAAATCGAAAATTCATGCCATCAAAACAACAACGCCTGCGGAAAGGAAACGAGAAATGTAGGCCAATTTTATATACCAAAAAAAACATATAGATTCCGAAAGAAGCTTTCGTAAATTTCTGCTCTTAATGCTTGCATAACGTTACATCATATTATTATGTAGCAATTTAGAATAATACACAAATGCACATTGAATCGCATTCATTTTAACATCATTACAACATATAAATGCTTTATACATGGAAGGAATAACATTTTAGAAGCGGAATATATAGAGGAAACTCAAAAGTTTAAGGACACGAACAAAAGATCATCCAGGCAGCTCTGTGCCCCATAATAAGCGAAGATAATAATCTCATAGAGAGGTAAAATATATTCGAATATTTCATCATAAAGAACAGGGGAATCGACTGGGCTGAAGGTAATGAAAAAACAATTTTACTAAATCTCACTATCTCCACCCAATTCTAAATATCACGTTTAATATGACTTTCAGCTTTCATATCTAAAGTCCGTTAGGTTTTCACGTTTCCTCCAAACGGCGTCAAATAATCCACTTCACTTACCAAGAGTTGCAATTTACTTTTTAATTTCACTCATCGTTTCATATTCAATATTCATGATTATTATTTAATAAAAAAAATCATAAAGATTCATTTGCGACTTATAAAGCACCAGAATGGTAAAAAATTAAACAAATTCAAAGATCTAAAAAAATCAGATTTTCCAATCGATTCCCGGTTTGACGTTAATCTACCACGAAAAACTCTTTCAAAAATCTATGATTAAAGGCTTTGGATATTGGCATGCGATAGAAGAGAGTCAAAGCAGTGAATCCTCAGGAATTAGTTAGCCGTGTTCGACGTCAGACGAATAGAAGCAATCATTTTCAATAGTTTCAGTTCCGAGACGTAAAACGAAATTATTTTAATAAGGAACTTTACGAAAAGCTAAATATTCCGAAATTTATGAAAGATAAATATCGCTTTAAAATCCCGTTCTAATAATCCTGTCCCTAACATCGATCGCACGTCTAATCCCTGCAGCATCCTTTACATCACCAGTTTTTAAAGTGCGATCCGTGTGAAAACTTCGATGTGATAAGTGAATGTGACAAGTGGAAACAGCAAATTCTCGTTCCTACATTTCATATGTCCCCGTTTCCGAAAGGAATCAAATCTGACATTGATGTATGAAACATAAAATTCAAGCAAAAGAAACGATCCGGAGTTTCTATTTAGGTAATTAAATGCCATAAATGTTGCCAGTCAAAGTATTTTTCTATCAATTTCCATTATCTGCTTCTTCGGTCGTGAGTATCTCTCCGAATACCTCTATCCAAGCGTTTAGCAGCAAGAGGTGCGCACGGAGTAATGGGAACCTCGCGGTGCTGCACACGACGATAGAAGCAGTGGCGTACCTGAAGCAGGGCATGCGCCGGCTCAAGGATTTTACTTTCCGGCAGGAAATGGAAATCCTCAGTCTCGATGCAGAATAATCTCGCATCGGACATTGAAACCAATGGAGGAAATCATCCTCTAAGGGTTCGATCCTTCGCCTTTCATCATCTCGGAATCCAACAGGGTTCGGAAAATTGCTGAATATCGAAAATTTTTCATTACGGCGACGTTGCTCGGCACATTATTAAACCAGTTCCCGTCCGCTAATTAAGAAAGTTATTGGGATCATAATAAGCGGGCGCGGTCTTTTGATTCAATTTTTGTGCAAATACATCCCGGACGATGCGGCGTTTCGCCGGCGTGGCACAAAAGGCTCGTCCAACCCGGTCGGTAGCCCCAGAGATTTCCTCACAGCGCCGACCACAATTAAAGAAGCAGCGTTCTAAGGAGAATATTTCACGTTTCATAGTAAATGAGCACGTTTCAAATGTAATGAAAGGATTCCTGAAACGATTTATCGCCGATGACCTTGCAGAGCATTAAACCTTCCAAAAAAATCATGTTAATAATCAGAAGTTTAATTTAATAATCGGGGCAATCTCAAGACCGGTTCAAATTATTGAAGACTTCGGCTGAGGAAGGCGTCAGACCAGTCACTCTTTCAGAAGAAACAAGTCGATGGCTCGGAATCAGTTTCTGCTGCCAAACAATATGAAACGCGATCAATCCTCCTCGATGGCAATAGCTAAATGGACTTTTCTCGATTCCCCCATAAATAATTGAAAATGATACTTTTTCTAATTTCCGTTTAACACTCAACCGATCCGAATTAAAGTATTTATGTACTTCTTGTTTTGGTAATCATTAAAAATACGTCAGTTTGGTTGCGAATAATTGGCGGAGATTCGGGAATAACAGAGCGTGGCAAACAGGTTTGGCGAATTCGAGACACATAGAAGTATAGGGTGTCGATTCGGCACCCCCGTCGCAGCCGGGACTTTGTGATGCTGCAACCTTGCGTGGAAATGTCCGTTCCTTAAGCGGAAAAGGAAACTGGACCGGTTTCGAATGGTCTGCGAAAAATACTATTTCCACAGAAAGCTTCACTACGTTCCGTCTCGGAATCGAGTAAGCAAGAGCCCAGAAAAAACAAACTATATATTGTATGATTCTCTTTAAGTCCGCTTACGATGCCGGAACGATTTGCACCACGTCTACCACCAAAATTATGAAGATTTTACCGTATAAAATTATTTCCCTACAGAGATGGATGAAGTAAAAAATTCAGCTCTCAAATAAAATATTACATCATTCTTTTACTGAGAGATGTTGAAGGGAGCTTGAAGAACCTCATACAGGACTTAATAGGTTCTTTAACTAATAATGTGAAAGTTTTACCTTCATAATGTTATCTCATTGCTTAAAGCAACTTCAATATTGTCAACCACTCAAACTCGTTTCACATAATGCAAGAAAATAATAAATTATTATTCATTTACCACTCAAAATATTTTGCTTTGAAATTTTTATTAATTTCAATAGAAAAAATTATAAAAAAGTGCACTTTCGGGAACATATCAAATGACATAAATAAATTAAATTCACCGAAAATAACATAAATTTTATTCGCGGTTTGAAATATTCTTGAAATAATAGAAATTGCAATAATAATTTCGCATCAAATGAAAACTATTTAACGTAACAATAAAAAAAATGTCGTAGGCTTCGCACGACAAATACGAAAAAAATTAAGATAACCAATTCGTAATCACAGGAATATTACATAAAATTATATTAATTTAGAGCACAACACGAACATTTACAGAAAAAAAATTATTTAAAAATGTACGCCAATGCATAAACAGAGTGGTAAATGAAATATTTTCTAAAGGCTGATCCAAGCCATGTAACTCAAGTTACGCTGAGGAAAAAAGGAAAAATGGTTAATTTAATGGACATGCACGATACGGATTCCTCCGGAATTCCCACCTGATGTTAAATATTCATATTCAGAGCATGGGAATGAAAATCTTAAGACACGTTAAGATAGCAAGCCAAATAATGGACAACGAATTTTAAGAAAAACATGAGAGTATCTTAAGTCAAAAAGAAAAACTAAAACTTACAAGTGAAATTAAGAGCAAAGGTGAGCAATAATAATAAAATGAAGAACAGGTCACGGCTTCTCACATACGTACAAAG
>JAOWBB010004527.1:0-33902 GCA_028565995.1 Ricinus marginatus | reverse complement strand
TCGCTTGAGTAATTTTCTGACGGTGACAGTAGCTGGCAGGTTCGCGAAACGTTTAAACGCCGATGCGACATCGTCTCGGTCATTTAATCAGGTTGTGAAACCAAAAATTATTTCAGCAAAACATCGTTAATTTCACTTATTTTCTTGCAAATCTGATTTTTATCAGTTTCTTAAAATTCATTGTGACATTATAAAATTTTTCATCATATATATATGTATGCACGAAAATTATTTCCGAGTTAAGATATTTTTTTCGTTGATGAACTATGAATTATTTTGATGATGAATTGAAACTAAACTCGATGAAATAAAAATAATTTCCATTACTTTTTTTAACATAGCTTGTATTAATACATTTTAACTTCAAAATAATTTTTATTGAAAATTAAAGTTATAACAGCAACCGATAGTGCTAAACCGTTTTGATATGTGAAGATACCCTAAAAATTTTATTATTCTATTTTTGCCCTCTGCATAAAGATTGTTAATAACTTCCTATAGAAATACTTTTGCCTTATACGTGTGAGTAGAAATTATAAAAATATTTTAAAAAGCCTAAATTGTAAAATAAAAATTTAATTACAATTTTTAAAACGATGGATGCATTTGTTCTTATGAGTTTTATATTTTTTTTAAAAAGAGCATAGATAAGTATGTGCTTTTAATCTATATGTACCAATAGTAAATATTAAAGTAAATTTTAGTTTTTTTTTTTTTATTTTAAATTTAAAATTTGCCCGTTTGCACCCACACATGATCTCGTTGCACAATTTGTGAGTTATCCTGTATGGCAAATATCACTATTCGGAAAACATTGTCTTAAATTAAAAGTATTAACTGCAATATAAAGTATTCAAAATACCTCGGTTAAAGCGTGCAATTGCCCTTCGTGAACGCAGACACCCAAAAAGCTGAAACGTAAAAATAAGAATTGTCAATTATCTGAAAAAAGATCTTAAGAATATTTTATTACCTCCAAATCAAGTAATTTGATATTTCTATAAAGAAAAACCAATCGCAATGAAATTAAAAAAATTCATTAAAAATAAAAACCTTGCCTTCTATCATCAAAATAAACTTAAAAAATAAGTGAATAATATTCAGAAGAATTAAAGATATTAAAAAATGAATAGATCATTTATTTAGTGATGCATATGAGGAAAAGTGTTGTTATTATTATTAATCATCTAAAATAAATATAAGATATATATGACAATCGACAATTTTCTTCATGAAGTTCACCATCAATTATCTCGAATTTTAAAAGAAATAAATGCAAAACGTCTAGAAATTTCAAAGGAGGCAGACAATACGATCAGCTGACGTAAAATTTCACTGAGTCACAAATAATTCTCACATATTCACCAATGAATACGAAACTATTAGATCATTAATCGGACATCAAGATCAAATTTACAACAAAAGAAGCAAGAATGGTCTTATTCCTTAATCACGTATTGAAACAAGTGAATTACATGCAGAATGCAATTCTATAAGCGACGGAATTGATAATTATTTAATAAAATAAATAAAAAATAGACCGCAATTTATAACGAGATCATTTTTCCGATGTTAATTTCCTTTTTTTTTTTTGTTCCGAACGAAAAGTGGAAAAATTAAAAAAATTCGATTTATTACGATCACTATTAATAGGAATATGATGTTCATCATTTGACCCAAAAGACGATACTGTGTTATAGCTATCATTTTATCCCAATTTTATCGCATTCAAATAAATAAAGTAATAATAAAATAAAATAATCCTGAAATACATTTCACAACCATGAAATGGTTTTATTTGCTGTATAAAAAACTTTTACGTTATGTCTTATAAGGAATATATTGTAAAAGATTTCAAAAATGAATACTATTCACTTGCTAATCTCAATCTTGTGAACTTAGTTGTGATTTAGATAAAATACTTCGCTTTATCATTGGATATGGCTGATCAAATCTCGTTTAGAAGACAGAACTTTTCGTGAAAAGAAAGATTTCTTTTTCACAATTTAAGATCATCCATGTTGCGTTACGTCCCAACACTTGAGCTTTTATTAGTAAATTACATGATTGATGCAAAAAATTTCGTACTTTTTTAGCACTTTACGGAGCATTACTATCAAACAGAAAGATAATTAAAAGTCCTTCACTATAGTAATTTAAGCAAGTAATTGGAGGGAAAATTATCTTATTTGGTTACGTTTTTAAAATTCAGTTGAATATTAAAAATGATGGACAATAAAAAGCATATTCCTCAGCGGTAAAGGAAACATTATGCTGTTTTATTTTCGGAAAGCAAGCATGCTTCGCACGGAAAATTTAATGTCACAGATGTGAAACGAAAGGCTGATGATGAATAAATGTGATTGAACGAAAGAATTCGAGAGATTAAAGAAATTTTTTGAATTAACTAGTTAGCTGTATCTAGGCAATTACGCTGAACAGTTAGCATTAAAGACTACAATGCCGCATGAGTTACAAAACAAATTTAATTTCTGCTCGCCTTTTCTACAGGAGCACTTTGAAATCGATCATTTTTAAAATTGATAGTTATAATTGACGAAAAATAGACGATAATGTTAATGTGGTTCTGTAAGCTTAGATCATGGTTTAATAGCCGGAGCTTCCCCTTCAACCAGTGCCAAATCCAATTTACATTACAAGATTATGCTACATATTAGGTAGGACTGATAAAGAATAATTTATTACAACCAATTACTTCTAACATTAGAATATCTAATCAAACCTAATATCTATAAAGAAGAGTGAATTAAAACGAGCAATCGACTAAAGTCAACCTGAATTAGCTAATAAAGTTGGTCCATCAAGAAACATTAATCACACTGCTGATGGCCTGCCAGACGCAAACTTTTCTAATTTCACAAACATATTCTGTTCCATTCACCATTTTCTTTTGGGGATGCCGAATTTTTCGACTACCATTTATTTAGATATTTAAAAATAGCTTAGATCACGAAAACCCTTTCTCACAGAAGACTTAAAAAAATCATTTACTTAGCCAGAAATCTGAAAATTTCCAGTAATCAAGCATTAATGGAGCAAGAAAGAGAGATGAAAGTTTTAGTAGAACGCTATACGCTAATTAATACGCTACGCCATTAGCTGTGATCTTTATTAATTTCAGTTTTATTTACCATTTCTGAATAAGAAAATAAAAGGAGCTTTGGCTTCTACCAATTCGTGTAATTGACCTAAGGCGTTTATATCGAAGAATAAATCACGTTTTTTTTTTATTATCAAAAATCCGACGCAATTTTACTTATTTAACTATGAAAATTGACCTACTTAAGTATGTTACGATGCTTTAGCTGATTCATCAGTTGAACTTCCTTTAGCATATTCGGTCTATTTGAACGCAGAAGATTCATCTTTAGCACCATCACTTTTCCAGTCATCTTATGAGTAACCTGTTGACAAAAAAGTAAAAATATATTTCCGTTTCAATAAAAGAAAAAATTAATTTTGGATAATAAACTGAATGTACAGTTTGATAATATTAATAAAAATGATCACTTTAACGCAAACTCCTGTTTTTTGTGGGTTAAAAATTTTATTGACAGTGCATTTGGAATACTAATCAAATATGATTTACATCAGAGAACTAAAATGCGATTTAATTTTAGCGCCTCGGAAACATGGAAACTTATTAGAAAAATACAGAAAATTTTTACATTTTCAGTTCAATAAATTCAGGTTTGATTAAAGAAACATTGTCACCAGTAAGTTTTGTTGTAAAAGTTTTCAGACTCTTGTTGTGGTCATTGAACCTGTACAAGTAGTTCCGCTAAAACAAGCATAAGACCCCCTATTAGCACGTACAGAAAAATAATTCTGATATATAAATAAAAAAAGATGACTTTGACACGATTTTAAACTACCACGAAAAATTAAAGGGTGGTTACGATCAATTCGAAAAGTTCTGGTTTTATAAATTTGTTACTTCACAAAAATACGATACAGGAAAGTGATGCAAGAGATATGATGCAAATATAAAAGTAAGATCTCGAATCTTGCTAGAGAATGATGCAAAGTCGAGTGGTATTCTTGTGTTCAAGAAATTAGAAATGTTATAACGTTCTGAAATGCAAAAAGTATGATATTGGAATGGTACAAGTCTCGGTCCCTAACAAAATTTCTACATTACCATATTTATTTCATTTAACACAGTGACTTTTTCCTTTTTCCGAAACTCGAACTTGCATATAAACGGTTAACATTATGAGAACATGAATGTTGTTAACACGAGTGGACACGCGAATTCAAGAAGAAAATTTTAGACTTAATTTGACAGAGCATTGGAAGTATTGAAGCGATATCGGGAAAGATCATATGATTCGTTCGCAACAAACTTTATTTCCCTCAATCAAATTTTTTTCAAGAAAATTGTTTCTACAACTGTTCAAATAAACGATGTAAAATTTAACACTTCGAAAAATACCCGTCTGTTCGAGACAAGTAAAGAAAAGGTAAAAAAAAGAAGATATTAGCGTATGAGCAAAATAATATTCAGAAACAAACTGCAAATGGAATAGACACATGAAAGTAAGTGTATATGTTTAAAGTATATGTTAAAGTATATATGAAAATATGTTTAAAGTATATGTATATTTAAATGATATCACCTTTGCACACGACATCTCATAACAAGATGAGGATTCAATCTGTAGACCAGTCAAAGAAAGAACTGCATTTGCTTAAATAAAATGGTTGGGACAGCCCATTAGGAAGGTGAGAAAAAGATTGCCGGGCAGAAAAAAAACTAAACATTTAATTTTGCGTTTCACACAATCAAGAATAATGGAGACCGTAAGGTGAAATCTGGAGAATGATATTTGAGAAAAAAAACCATAAATAAGACAAATAAAAGATCTACGTGCACAAATTCTATCAAATGATACATAAAATACGAAAGCACCGTCGTTCGGAGAACGAAATGAAAACAATCATCAGAATACTTTTTTAAATGGATTAGATACTATGAAAGTCGATTAATCCGAAAATGCAAATACTATTAAAACTTCACTGTGAGAAGTGAGATGTTTTCAAAGCATTATGCTTTTCACGGACAAATTCAAATAAATTCTTTTCTTAAAGTTATTCAAGATTGAAGCAATTGTTGGTAAATTTCTCACGTCATCTCTGCGGATCGGAAGAAAATCATCATTTTATAAATTATACAAACTGTTAAAAAGTAAAGTATCTAGCAACAAATAATGCTATAAGCCAAAACTAATTGAAAAATGTTTTATACTTCACGAATATATCTCGATATTCTTTTACTACAGATTTACTTTTTCCGCATTACGCTTGCAGATAAATTGGTATAAGCCGTTTGAAAAAAATTAGAAATAGCAGCTTTCAAATCAACAAGTAAACTAAGCTAATGAACGAAAGTAAAAAAAGCCATCGCCAACATTCAAAATTTTTTCTTCAAATAAGCAGAGCTGCACAGTTTAATGAAACCAAAACCGTGCTCTTCACATAACTGAATCCGAATCTTGCTAACTGGCTTTAAAAAGACTGGAGATTATCAATGTGCGATTACCTTTCTTAATGGGTCGGAAGACAAAAAACAATTATTCATTGTAAATTTAAAATTTTGATGTTAAAATAAATATTATTGATTATAAAGGAAAAAATTATTATAAATAGAGATGGATCGATCTTCCAGACTCCCAACAGA
Source organism: Ricinus marginatus (assembly GCA_028565995.1). NCBI lineage: Eukaryota > Metazoa > Arthropoda > Insecta > Psocodea > Ricinidae > Ricinus > Ricinus marginatus. Next base: position 28,201 of record JAOWBB010004527.1, on the reverse strand, counting down.
GAATTAAAAAAAAATCCCTCGAAGCAAGGCGCAGTCCGAAAACAATATTGCGGTCCTCGATCGACTCCATTAAGTGATTTAAGCAGCGATTCAAGAGAAATCGCTGAAAATATAATTCGGGAAAGCGCTTCCACAGTGGATGGAATACGGAAGCGAATATGAGGCTTGAAAAGGAACTGAATTTGTCGTTCTCAGAGCGATAAAATTAAACTTAGCGATCATTTTCGAATACAGAGAGCGGAAGTTTCGAACGAGAAGTTTCCACACACCTCGCAAAGACAGACAGATATGCATCTGCGTTGCTAAATAAGAAAAAGCCACGTCCGACATTTTCGTTGTAATTATATGCTCGACATTAGGAATCTTCCAATTCATCAACGGAACATCTCTTTTTCTAAATTAATTTTACATGCACAGGACATCTCATTATCAATGCGAATATTAACCCGACCGTCGAGAATGTCACTTCATCGGTAACATAAAATAAAATCCGGGTAGAACGTAAACTTCAGAATTGAGTATCCAAAACGAATGAGATGCAAGGAACGACTAAACCAAAACTACTTACGTTCCGGATTGTGAAAGGAATATAAAGAACGCTTTTAGCTTAAATAGTCGGGGTCTAAATTTCTTTAGTTTAGACTAAAGATTGTTACTGATGATTCCTCTGTGAGATTTAATAAACGGAGCCTTTCTGCGAGAAAAAGAAAAAACTTCATTTTAAAAATCATAAAAGAAAATTTTACAATTTTGGGAACGATGAAAGGCTTAAAACCGAGAAATGAAATTACTTCTGCCACAACACTGGAAGAGGTGCACCGAAATTGACAGATGAATCAGATTTAAAACGCAAAATGCTATTTTCATTCATGTCCATGGCGGAATTTCGTCTGTGAAAAATCTCAGGGAAAATTGTTTTGCAAACAAATTGTTTTTTCTTCTTTCCCTTCTACATTTTTTAACTTTCTAGTCAAACCAGGAAAGCACCGCTTCCGGCCGAATCTAACTTTAGAAAAATATTGTTTGCTCGAAAGTTATTCGTGTCTCTCACGCGGGTCTTGGGGACGGGGTAAGATTTGGGGCACTCCGATGCTCGCAAGGATCAATATCTTCAGATATGCCCCTTGGTCAAGTTTGGAAAGAGCCCTTGGAGACGATCAAGTCAAAAGTAATTAAATTTGCAACGAAGCAAGACTTTCTGGCAGTAGCGCATATAATTTTATATAAAACACGTAAAAATAAAACATCTTAATAGTGAACTTCTTTGTAATACCTATATGAAATGATGTTCAGTTAAAAAACGGTCAATTAAATATTTTTCAAATGAACATATTTAAATGCCGTGGTATGCAGCAGTGCACGGCATGAATAAAGTTTTCGGAGACCGAGTAAGAAATAGTAAATGTTCCTGTTCCTACCTTAAACACTTCCGAAAAGAAGCCCGACCCTATTTTCTCCATGTTGAAATCATCCAAGCGGTGCAGAGTGGAGACCGCGCACTTGAGGGCTCGACAGGACGAACCGGTCATTCTAGCCGTTTGCCGCGATTCCCTGCAGCACTCGTCGTCCGAACACTTGCTCCTCTCGTCCTCAAGCTCTCTCACGTTATGGTATACGCCACTCTCGTTAGTTATCATTTTCAAATGATTTTTTTCGAGTTTTAAATCTATTCCTTCTGAACTTGCATCGTTTTTTGGACACATATCTTCTGGGTGACATGACTCCCGCTTTTTCAGACAGCTCCCGGTATTGAAGCGTATTACGTTGCCTCTGATTTTTTCTTTGTGGTTTTTTACCCGTTTATCTTTTTCTTCCCTCCCATTATCTAAACTCTCCAGCATAGTATCGAAACCGACTAGTTATGCGATCAGCTCCATCATTTGTTCGATTTGTAACGATTTGCAAAGGACGACATTCTTTTTCTTTCTGTTATACTTTCCCATTAATAATTTTTTAATTTTTTTTATTCCTGCAAAATCATGATCGCAATTGTTAGATAAAATTCTGAAAAAATTTTATTAGCTATTCGGAAATCTATCATGAAGCCTTTTCATTTACAAGCATCAAGATCTTCTTAATAGAATTCCAAGTTTAAAAATTTAAGTGTAAAAACATGAAAAATTTGCAGTTAAATTATTTGAAAAACAAATTATTTATTTTTTAAATCTCAAATAAGATACCAATTTATGGCATAATATATATATAAATATGGAATGTTAAAAATTGAACTAATATCTTTTTATTCTAAAAACTAAATAAATTTTTTCAAAAGGAAACCTTTCTATTTGCAAGAGTACGTGTACAATGCTACATTGGGACTCGCTGAATAAAAAAAAAAAAAAAAAAAAAAAAGAAGACAATGTAAAAGGCGAATTAAAAACCGAAGAAATTATTCTTTCTTTATTTTTCAATTACCTAAAGAAAAATATATAAAAATTTTCTTTTCAATTTTTACCTATATATTTATACAAACATTTTGTTGGAAATTATAAATATTACATCAGTTCTTCTAATGAAATTTTGAAAGACAGCATTCTCAAAGTTATGATCAGACAAATATTAGTCGGTCACGTTATACTAACATTAGTAAATTATCGTCTTCAAACTTAACGCCATCATTAAAATGTAAATCATTGCGATGTGAACATTTTAAAATTTTCTGATTTAATTTAAATTTTAATAAATAAATTCTACAAAAAAAAAAAGTGCTTTCTTATTCATGATATCATGAATAAAATCCTCGTGGTATTATATTCCGTTTTCTCCGTTACACATTCAAAATCACATAAGGCACATTGGACCGTCGTTTTTATCGTACAATAAAATGGTTCCTACCAAAATTTTAAAGCTTTGAACTGGCAATTAATGATGTTCATATAAGTTGCTAATGAGACATTTAATCTATCTATTTGAAAGAAAATGGTAAAAAAAAAGAATACGGAAAGAACAATTAAACAATAAATATTATTTTTCTAAAGAGCTCCTGCAAGTGCTTACTTCATGTACTTGAAAGAATCGTTTTATTTATTCTCCCATCGTATACTGAAGGGCCAAATAAATTCTTTCTATTCCAACTTGCAAGTATTCAAATAGGATCTTGATAGATCCCCAAAACATTTTCCTCATTTACATCATTGAATTACAAGTAGCATTCGATGCGCGTCACTTAATTCTAGCCAATCAATACCATTTACCATAATTATTTCCATAAAAAGTTTTGAATTTCCTGTTCCCATTGTGCTTTGTTAACTCCTTTCCCTTTTGGGAGAATTTTTATTTTCGAAAGATTACAATATTTGATGAAGAAATGAAAATACGTTAACATTCGCGCGAAATTCTAAATAGTACTTATTCAGCGTCAGTACTTCTTTGTTAATGATCGATTTTTACTATTACGATTAAAAGATTCGAGGCCTCTCTTCTCGGTGCGCAAGAACCTAATGGCCCCATATTAAATATATGTTATAGATATTCGAAAAAATAGTTCGAAAACCATCTACATAAAAGCAGTTATGGAAAAAAAGAACATGATAATTACTAGCAGTAACAACAACCGGGCTATATGAGATCTACGTTAGAGACCTTTGCCGTAAAGCTATCAGCATTTAAATTTGTTTTTAAAACCTAACCTAACCTGGTACATCCGGGGGGAAATATCTTTGCTGTATATCGAAACAGGATATTGTCCTCCTAACTGACTCGCCTAAAATCTGTTGCCTATTATAAAAGAAAAAAATCCCTTTCACATGGGCTAGTGATATATTTTAATCACTTCTATTATCTTTTGCCACGTGAAGCAAGTAAAAGGTTATTCAATATTAAGCAAAATTAAGCAAGTAAAAGGTTGAGGTTATTCAATATTATTTTGTCATAACTTGATTATTCAAAAAATTTCCTTTTAGCAAATTTGAAAACCGACATTGATTGTTTTTGATTATCACAATAAATCTTCTGTTTCGGAAAAGCGCAGACTGAATGAACAAAAACCAAATTTTTTTCAATAAAAATGGAATGTAAACAATCGAGGTTTTTAACTTTGTAAATTCCCGTTATCTGATTGCCATTTGACGACCGACATTAAGATATCCTATAAATATGATAAATTAAGTGGTCTGACAATGATTTTACCTCTTGTGCGGTACAACCAAACAAAATGATTTCAAAATCATCAAACCTTGCCTAAATGCAGCATTTCTTCCGTGTGTGAGAGGCACCAGAAACAAGGCGTTAATAGCGGGTGTTGGCAATGCCAAGACATTATTCTGAGGTAAATCGTTTGAGGGAAAACAACCTCAAACCAGCCGAGCTATTGACATGCCTACTTCGGAGCTGAGAAGGTACAGAATGTATTCTTTAAAGTGGAGCCGCAACGGAGAAGTTGTTGCTTATGAGACTTTAACCTTCATTTCCGATGCCTAGAAAATTCAGATATTTTTTTAACGTACAAAAGCAAATAACGAATCCTAATTTTTTTAAAAATTTTTTCAAGAGAACTACAATTACAACAACTTTATGCTTAACGTTAAAAACATTTTCGACTGTAATCTTTTAATATCGTAACCTCTCGGTTACAGATTTTATATTTGTAGCACACTCATGAGGAGCTTATCTGCATTTGCGATTACTACTGCGAAAAATTTATCCGGAATTTCTTGCATGAAAAAGCTCAACAAATCCTTCTCCTGCTGCGATATCCGATGATTTTGGATTTTCCTCTTATCCGGAAAATTCATTAAAATGAAATTACTTTATATTACTTTCCAAAATAAAAACTTAAAAATAAAATTTCCTGAAATTTATTTAGGTTTCTAAAGGTGAGAAACTTCATACTGACTATGAAAGATTCTCAGTTGATCATTTTAGCATTTTGCTTGTTATAAAAAAATTAATTAAATTATTAAAAATATTTACGTTTAAAATAACACGAATTATGAGGACTTTTACTACATCAGTAAAGTCAAAAATTTACCCATTTAAGCATTTTAAATAAATAAAATTGGCGGTCACTCGTTTTCTCTAAAAGCCAATAAATTTCTGTACGAAACGATATTAAAGCAAAGAGGTAAAAGGAAATTTCAGTGTTCAAATTGTCTCAAAAAAGTTTACGCGCAAAAAGTAATATGGAAATAATAATTTCATTTGGGCCTGAATGAGGTCATTAATTAATGCTTGATAAAACTGACATTAACGTGGCAAAGATTAATATGAAACAATTTTAAATGTCTGTATGTGTGTGTGTGTGGGTATGATAAATGAAATAGATTTCATTTAACGGCAAAAGGAGATATTAAAATATCAAAAAATCGAATATATTCCTCTCTTCTTTTTTTCTCATAAAAATTTAAAATAAATAATTAATAACAAATTGCATAAAATTAAAAAAATTACTGTCGTCTAAAATACGCAACTAACCTTTACAAGTAACATGTGCTACAATTATTCTTTGGGGAAGCCGTTTACACATCCGCATAAAGATTTTAAGTCCTAAGCCGGCAATTTGCCGCGAAATTAATCCGGTGCACTTGCAAACCGGTAGCACTCAGTCTTTGCAATCTTTTACAACATATGATAAATATTATATATAACATGCAAATGTTTCAGCATTACTTTATTTTATTAATTTTGCGGATTCTCCTGCATTGCAATATTTATTTCCCCGTTGCAGAGTACCATATTGTATGACGGTTAGATTAGATTAAATTATACTTCATGGAAGTACAATAATGAAAATGATTTTTAAAATGTTTTGTACCAGATGTCAGAGATTACTTATGAGTGAAAATATTATTTTTAAAGTTTTATCACTGACGGCTAAGGTATTTAGGTGCTCTTATACTTATAAAAAAAATATGGTTTTTCTATCATTCAGCACTACTTTAGTTTTCATCGGACCAAGGTGTGATACAACTATTGAAAACTTTTACAAATATAAATGCATAAGTTTTTCTTTTAAACAAAAAATAATAATTTTACTAAAATTTAAAATCTTTAACATCTCACGAGTTATATACAATTATTTATCGCGCTGTATGCTTGATCGCAATTCTATCGCAAAGCGTTATAAAATTTTCCCTTAAAACAGATTGCCTGTATCGGGGTCCAATCTATTGCATTATTTTAACATTTTTTTTTTACCTGCACATCATTCCTGTAACCTAATTAAGAATATCTTTCCTTTGGTAATGAAAGTACCGACTTTTCCGATCCGATTTGTGGGGTCAAAATAAAATTTCCACCATAACTAAGCGGAAACGACCGCACATTTACGGCATGTATCTCATTGCGTGAGAATGGTAAAGACGAATGACAAAAGACTGTAGAAGGATCAACCGAAAATTCTCGTACATAAATTGTTTTTGCACCGAAGAAATTGAATGCCTAGTTCGTATTTAAACAGTTTCTCTCATATTCATCAATTTCTTTTTAGCCTTAGTTGCAGGCATTTAAATGAGATATTCGCGCTAATTCACAATTATCAAACCTATGGAGCAAGAAATCCAAAAAAAAGAAGGAAAGAAAATTAAGAAGAACATTTCTCATTTCTCTTCCCACGATAGATTTAAATGATAAATCGAGTGTAAAGTAAAAAATCAATAATCCAAAGATAATTACGCGAAAATTAATATTACCACAGCGAAAGAATCTTAGAGATAGTAAAAATGTGATTAGGAAGAAAAAAAGGCGCCATAACTGTGGAAAAATTTACCGGCTGAAAATTTCCATCTTGCCTTATATTACTTCTACTACTATCGTTATCCTCATTTGTTTCTGAACTCCACAACAAGGTAAAGCGAATTAATTTTAATGATTTACTTAATTTAAATCCCTGAAATTTAATTCAAAAATTATTCATTAATATAGTAAGTAAATTTAAATTTTTTTTTTTGCTCATGATATTGGATCAAAAAAAGGAGAAAAAGTAATCTATAATATATGTATAATTTTACAATTATACTCTTGGATGAAATTGAAGAGGCAATTAACATATGTGACAATAAAAATTGTGAAACATCAATTTTTCTATAAATATCTACAATCATTTTTTATATTAACCAAAGAGATCAAACTGTAAAAATATATAGTTTGTATACTTTAAAGTTACATGAAAAGTATATAGTAATGTTTCTTTTGGAAAAAATATCATCTTTCACAAATAAAGATATAAAAAATGAAAAGCAAGAAAGAAATTCACTGAAAATTAAAAGTAATTGTCAAATAAATAATTTGATTCAAAGCACGTTATATTTATAAACAAACTGAAAAATCTAACCTTGGAATATCATAAGGTTGAATTTAAAAATTCAATAATCTTTCATGAGTAAAAATCTTTTAATTACTTTTTATGAGAGGCAACAATTATAAATCTTCATTCACAGTTTTAAAAAACAAGAAAAACTCATAAATATCACAGTTTCTGCATAATTTATAAAAAGGTTTTCTTTTATATCAAGTAAAAAGAAACCAGTAAACAAATATGTTTGGAAGTAATTAAATAAAGGCCTAACTTTTAGAACATTCTTGCTGATAATGTAATTTTTTTCAAAAATAAGGATAATCCTTCTTATAATTATTAAAGAAAGAATAATCACAAAGATTATAAGTTCAAAAATATTTCACTCAAAGACTAAATTTATGTTTAATGAATGATGTATGGCAATGGGTACTTTACTGCATCAGCAAGTTATGACAAAGTGGCATATAAAAAAATTTTATAAAATTACCATTGCTGGATTTCTTCTTGTAAACAATTACTTTTGAAACCAATATTAACTAAAATAAATGAAGAAAAAAATCATACATTTTATATAAGAGATTAGTTATCTAAAGACATGCATTCATGAAAATAAAGAATTTAAAATTGTGTTTTAGTCTTTTTTTCAGGTACATAAACTTGAATGTATGAGAAAATAGGTTTACCAAGCAAAGAATTCTTAACTGTTGTTAATAATTGAAATAATAAGAAAATTTAAGTGTTTATGGCTTATTCTCATCAATAAAGTTTTTAAATCTAATGCTTTTATAAGAATTTTACATCTGTAACTTTAAAATGTTTTAAAACACTTTGTTATTTTATTTTCATATAATAAACATTTACAAAAAAGACAAATATTCATGTAACAATTAAATGCACATTAATTCAAAAGAGAAACAAATAGTAATCAATTATATGATTAAATTTAATTTTTCCTTTTTTTGTTATAACTTATAACAAAATTTTCTTAAATACTATTTTCTATCTGAAACAAAATTTAATCTGCAATTAAAAAAGAGACGTATAAAGCCATGAGTATATCACTTTACGGACCGAGATACAAGTGAGCCATTTTTACTAAATATGTAAAAAACGTAAAAGGAGCTATCAACGTATGCACTGATTTTAGAAAAAAAGGAGGAAGATTAATTCAAAAACACGCTCCTTTAGACGTATTTAAAAAAACTCAACCAAACGGACATAGTCATAAAAGTAATTAGGGCGGATTTAAAATGTTAATAATTCGCGACGAGACAAATTTAAACAAGTAAACTTACTAAAAAATATCGAGAACTAAAAGGTAAGGATTAATTATTTATGACATTTTCTAACATCAAACTGAAAATTGACCTCTAAAAAAATATTATTCTAGGTTTGCGAATGGATAAAATCACTTGTTAAAAACGAGATAATTATTTAAACTGAAATGGAAAAACTTTCACCTTTTTACAATGCACGAAAAACGAAATCAACACAGCGCCATTTTAAATTTTTTACATTTCTTCCAATCTCCTGAATCAAAGGTAAGCGAGCCCCGAATTCCATGCCGAATGGCAAATGTTTCCATTTTCTCACTTCTTTCACCCATGGACTTTGTTCCGGCCCAAACAACGGACAGTCACAATCCATTTCGAGCCCTGCACTATGCTAAAACCAGATTTCGATATTTTTACCTGCACTAGAGGAAATTTTTCATAAATACAAAACTAATTTCGACTTTATTTTTATCGCAAGGGAATTCAAAGGAAACTTTTGCTGATGTTAATAGATTTCCTTGATGGAAACTAGGTGTAATAACTTGCACTGAGTAGAGTAAGTTATTTGAAATTGCTACCGTTTAATGGTAGAAAAATATTTTTACCTCTGGTGAGAATTCAACAGTTAATAAAAACACTTCACTTTCAGTGAAGATTTCCTCTTGATTGAATAAAAGCATATCTTCCATGGTTCCTAAACAATGTTTATTTTTAGGTGAGCTAATTCAGCATTTAATTCGAGTTTTAGTTTTAATTATAACGAACAATTTCGTAAACAAGGTATTAATTTTCAGGTATGCAAAAAAAGTTAAACATTTTAATTCCACTCTTTACATGTAGCAGAAATATAAGCAACAAGTGCAGTTTGTTGACGAAGCTTCACAGGAGCTATTACTTGAGGGTATATCCGACGCTCATCGTCCAGCCCGATGGCTCTTCCTTCACAATCCGATACCATGAACCGAGAAAAATAATAAAGGTAAAGGAAGGATGGAGATCTTTGTTTAATAGATTAACTGTGAGATATTTGAGAAGCATATAGTTGAAGCTTAACTATTTTCTCAATTTGCCTCTAAACTTAGTTTTCATGTATAAAGTCCGCAATTTTATACATTTTATTCCACGATTGTTTTTAACTGTATCTGTCTTCTGACTTCATGAGAAAAATTTGCGGTTATGGCTGTTACATTGCATGTCTTTGTAAGTCAATTCTATAAAATACAATTGTGATTTGATAATTCATATTTATATTTAAAATGTCATCAAATTATATTTAAATTTTGCTTTGTTTAACATCAAATGTTAACAAAATGTGCACTTATGTCTCTATTTTAAAAATTTATTTGATTTTTTTTTTCACACGAATGCATTTTCCTTTTTTTTAAAGAAAGGCAAAACATTTATAATTTAAATAGCACATTAAAAATATGCAATATGTATTTGTTCTCTTTAAGAATTGCATCATGCTTTAACCTTCTGTTTGTGAACTAATCTTGGCAAGCAGGATTTTTTTCTTTAAAGTGCATTTTGTTGTACATAACTTAGTATTGGCAATTCATGTTAACATATTTTTTGCTTTACAATACTCAAATCTCTCTCATTTTTCAAACTGATATTTATCCCTTTTCCTGTTCTTAAAACAAAATATTTCAATAATAAATTATCAGCCTTTACTTCAAAGTTAACAAAACATTAACACATTAATTAATTATTTTTTTATTAATTATTTTATTATTTTAATATTTTTTTATTAATTATTTTTATTAATTACATTAGTAATACATTAATTATCATTAACATATAAGTTAACATACACCTATTGGTATATGATGAGTTAGAAAGTATATTTCTGTAGATCAGTCTTTTTTTCCATTCTTTTTAGCTTCCACTTGATCTATCAACAGTTTCAGAAGAGGAAAGAAAAGTAATAATTGAAAATCGGAAGCCGAAGAAGAAAATTAATACTGTGGAAGAAGAAGAAGATACTTTTAACGCCAATCAGTATCTGAAATTTCTAATACGTAAATGAGCAAAAACCGTCATAAATCCAGACAAGTGCCCGTCATTATTTATCATCTGAATTTGCAAGTAGTGGTACCAATTAATTGATAATCGACATTCGTTGATGGTTAGACTACGAGTATGGAAAAAAAGTGGATTTTCAGGTTAGGATCTAGAATTTGATGGAAAGAATTAGCAGATTTAAGCTTTAGTCTCTTGGCTAAGCTTACTGACATATATAGAAACTTTTATTTGCGGTGGTAGTTAACCATGAACAAACTTTATGTTAAAATGATTTGTTTTTACTTATTGTAAATGCCGATGCAAAATCAATCAAATAAAATTTCGTCCAAGAGTGATGCTGCTTTTCAAGCGCATAATTAATATTTTATTTAGTCCTTATCAAATAAAAACTTTCAGATCGTTTATCAAAAATACTATGTTAATAGGATAATGTATATCAGACCGCTTGGATATATTGTGCTGTTCATTAGTGACAGCTTCTGGGAGAAAGGAATAAACTAGTCGCCGAAAAATCACTCTCGTGCATTTCTGCACCTGATGTCTAGCAGGGGCAAGAGGATATCTATCATCCAAACATAAGGACATGATACTGCGGGACAGTGTACGGATTTTGAGCTCCAGTAACTAGAATCTCGTTGCTACTGAGTATATCGTCAATACAGTGCTTGTTACACTCGATGAATCACCACACCATTGATAACTCATGTCAATTCAAAGTGATATGAAATAGGTTCTACAAGTTTAATACATAGACTCAATAAGATTCTCGATTAAGGGAAAATTGATCAAGAATTATCACCCGATGCCGGTGTCGGCATGCCGCTTTCTGCCTACGAAATTGTGGAATAAGAGTCAATTTTGTTAATTTCATCGAAACTTGGTGGTAAATTTAAATATTACCACCAAAATTAATGGAACTTATGCAATGAGCCGAGCCGCAAATAGTACAATGCGCGAGATATTTCAGTTCTTCTGAGTTGTCAAAAGCCCTTTACTTGTGCTCAACATCTGCAACATTGATTTTTTAGTCATGTACATTCTTTGCAGTTCAAATCCTACCGTTAATAAACGCAAGTTTACTTTTAAATTATTAATATTTGCATTCCATAAATGAAATTTCTTAGTGAACATTCAAATTTTCTTAAATTTTAGGTAAAACTAACATCGTAATTTGGTACTTTTCAAAATCCAATTTTAATTTACCGAAACATTCGAAGTTGCCATAGTTACTCGAAATTGTTCCAAAGTCATAGATCATTTCCTTAAATCAGGTTTTTAGAGATAAATTTAAATCATATATTTTAATTTTTTACATATTTATTTTTAACCTGCGAAATTTCGAATTTTTGCAGAGCTTTGAAGAAACTAATCACGAAAGTGTTTCTTAGGAAAATTGGAATTTAAAAGTGAAATTCTTGGCCGGAAGTTTTTAAATATTTGATAAATATATATATACATACATAAGTAAATTTTTTACATATGCGATATACACAAAACATATTCTATTTTAAAAAAATAAACAAACGTTTGAATTAGTTTAACTGTAAATGAATTCACATAAGGGTAAACTGATAGTATGGTAAAAACACTTCAAACCGATCATGTTTTTGTTTATAGCAATAATAAAATATATATTTTTAGCCTGATCGGAAGTACTTATACTGTATAATTCTATGGATATGGAAAGCACTAGAGCTTTCCTTTATGTAAGAAGTCTCAAACCTATATCAGCTATGATGCCTAGAGCGCCGGGCACTATATAACATTATTTGCCTTCAAGCCGTTGCTGTCTTAATCGTAATCTCTTTTCTCTTTCAAATTCCTTCATTCTTAAGATGTAACTGTAAAAAAAAATTTTCATTCGGCACATATAAAACCTGAATTAATTGGCTGCTTTGCTAAACGTTTACAGCAGTTAATTTAACAAACGGCAGGATGTATCTGAATCCTGGAAGGATTTTAATTGGTAATAAGTGAATGACACATTAAACATAAACGGGTTAGAAATAGTGGCAAAAACTGTCAGGGCTCAGTTAAATGATCAACGAACTCCTATTAGCACGAATTAAATGTTTTGAACATGAGAAACCGCAATTTTGTGTTACATTTATCGTCTTACACTCGAGATGTGGGAATTAGTGGAAAAAGAGAATATCTAAATCGTGAAACAATATTAGAGTCTTTTAAAATTCTTGACAAAAAAAATAAACTGAAAATCATATTCTAGAATTATTAAAAGACCTGAAAAAAAATTCTGATAATAACTTTTAAATTAATCTTGCGTTTTCCCATCTGCATTTGATAATGCAGAATGAGATGAGGACAAAAATACGCGAGGATCGAGAACTTAGTTCTCATGACTTTTCTCTATGGACTAAAGTTGTGATCTGGTCTAGAGAACACGTTGAATTAGTTCTAGTAAAATACTTTCTGATGCAATGGCTACAACTCGGTTTTTAAGTCTCATCTTCCAGCCCTTTCTCGAATTTTTCACATTTATTCTGCAGTTCTCTTGAACACTGAAATGGATCATGAGTGGGTGACGTTGGGAAAACTTGCCATAAAAAAAGTTAACTATATGAAAAACACTCGTTTGAATACCTTATTGAGATCTAGTTATAGGTTTTTTAAAGAATCATTCATTATATGTGTGTTTAACAGCACGTGGCACAGAATTGCGCTCTCAACAGACTCATTAAAGCGCGTGGCTTTGGTTTTCCAAAAATTATTTTTCAATTCCCTTTACATTCAATGCAAAATCTCATTAACCAGTGTAAAGCTATCCCCACTTTAATATTTCCATTTGATCCAGAGAAAATGTACATTCTAATATACTTACTCGTCGAATTCACACTGATTGTATTTATGCAATTCGGGTTTGCACATAACTCTAAATGGCTGGAACTTTCTGTAGCAACTTAACAATTCTATATATAGATGAGCACAATAATCTCTTTTATCTAAAGGTACTTTGGCCGCTCTCATTTCTTCTTCTGAAGCTACCATGACTGTAAGAAAATCACTTTTGATGTACACATTTAATGTAATTTTTAATGGCCACAATAAATTTATAAATCTATTAAAAGTTCAATTTAAGGAAGATTTGCAAAGGAAAGAACGCATGAACTTAATAAGTCTACAATCGAATTATTTTCTTTGAATTTTTTCTTTCTCAGTTAGGCAGGTTTAAAACTTCTAAAAACTATTTTACTAATATTTTACATCAAGAACCAAATTCAACTGCAGCATCGGAATTTACATTTAATTAATATCGAATTAAATATTAACTGATTTTAATAAAAAAAAAAAAAAACTACAAAAACCACAGATTATTTATGCCTATCTGATAGTCTATTATATTAGATTAAATATAACCTATCTGTAAGGAAAAAGATGAAAACAATTTTTTTCCAAATGTGAGATTAATTTTAATAATTTAACTGAAATATAAAAAGTTATTTTTCAAAGGTAAATATGACAAAATGATTAAAGTCTGCAATGAAAATGTGATTTCTTCTTCAAATATTATTTTTTTATAACTAAGAAATTTATTAATTCTTTATTTGTCTAGAAATGATATAATAACTAATGATAATGAATGTCTTAAAATTGAAAATAATTAATTTAGTGTTAATGAAAAATGATCCATTGTAAAATGAAGGCATTATTTATTCCAAGAAACTATGATATATTGTAAAGCAACATAATCTTTTGTGTTTACAAATTACATCTTCAGGTTCAAAAAATTCTCTCAAATACAGAAAAATTCAAACTGAATTTAAAAATTTCACCTAAAAAATTACTTTAAGTGTTTTAATATCATACTCATTTAATTTTTCTGAATGTGAGAGAAACCATAAATCCACATTTGGATTGTAAATTTATTGCAATTTCAAAATTATTAACTTCACTTCAAATTATATTTTACAGTACATAGAAGCCCTCCACATGTAGAAACAACAGTAAAAACTGCACCAAATTTGGAGAACATAGTTTTTAATTTTCCAAATTTATTTTGTTCACTCAATTACAAACAATTAATGATTGTGAATTTTATTGAAGGATTTATTATTCTTGTTTCATTTACTGTCTCGTGGACTGTGAAGGAAAAATCAAAAAAAAAAAAGGACACTTAGAAATTAACTGCCTTTGATGCTGACAAAAGCTGTAATTGCAACATGAAACGACTGAATTTATTTTTCACCACTACAAAAATTGAATCTGAATTAATTTTTTCCATGCTCAGATGAGAAGCGTCAATACTTTAGATCTTTAAAATCAATATTCTCTCCATAAAATTATTAAGAATTTTACATTCCAATCAATGATAAAAGAAATTGCAAAATCGCCTTACCCCTTTCCTTTCTAGGTTTGGTAAACCCAAAGTTCGGTTCAAAAGTGGGTTTTTCATTTGTTTCAGGAAGCCAGTCGGGTTTATTCTTATAAATCGAAAATCGATGTCCCATTTTGCAGCTTTAAGGAATAATAAATTTTTTTTAAATATTACCGTTACGAAGCTAGAGCTTTGGAAAATTTTTAATAATAACAATTAGACTTTAAACGATAAACATGAAAAAAAGCAGTAGACATTTTGTTATCCTGATTTTTTTATACACGCGAAAAATGTTGGTCACAATGGCAAATGGCGACAGTTGACGAGTTTCTTTTTCCATAGAAGAGTACTTTTGTTTTCATTATCGTTTAAGACTGACCATTCGGGCTTTTTTTTCTTTAGCGAAGCATTCGGAATTTAAAAATCTAAGTGACATTTTAAAATATTTAGAATAGTTACAATATATTGTTGCTGTAAGAAATAAATAATTATATCAAGTCCACAAAGGCAAACTTATGGGACGGAAGTTACCCGCATAAACTTACGAGAAAAAGTCAAATAAAAAAGGGTTGGGTTTAGTTTTTTTAATTTTTTTAACATTACCAGCATATAATTATGTGAATATTCTTAGTAAAAAAATGAAATTGTTTCCTACCGTAAAATACGAGCTTTTAACTTTTCTACTGTCTTTTTTTCGCCTGCATTCCATCCGCGACTATTTCACTTTTGCTTCCGACATTCAAGACATTAATTTTCAATTAAAAATTATAAGGCAGCAAAATATTTCATTATATCGTAGCTAAAAATTTATTGATTCAAACTCGCTGAGATACGTGAAAAAACATAAGGGAAATGTAGAAAAAAAACCAAAATTTCCGCTTTCCCTAAGATTGCAATTCCTCCAATGGACTTCTCGGTTTTCCTCCTCTCGTTCTAATCATCAGATTTAGCAACAGCAGGGAAATCTCAAACCTTAATTGGGAAACATTCAACATACGAATAAAGTCACGGTTCTTTCGTTTTTTGGTTTTTGAGGATTTTCATTCAAAAACAAAGTCTCTCGTAAAACTGCCGTTTTTCGAAGGCAGGCAGACATTGTCGCTCTAGATTATTCAGATCGTCACTTTTTAAAACTGGTGCAGCATTAATTTTGCAGAAATAAAGCTCAGAGCACGCACTCCGCGAATTACGCCCCCGTTTGCAAGAGGTTGGTGCCACGTTAATCTGGAAAACACCTTGATCCTTTGAAAACGAGCGAACAATTTGTTAGGATTTTGTTTTACGTGGTTGCAGAAAGTCTGAAATTTCTTTTTCCCCTGTACAGTAAATCGCAGAATGCGACGGCAGGTCGCGATCGCAACTTGCACAACCACTCACAAAAGCGAATAATTTTACAAACTATGATTTATGGATGAGTTCGATTTAGTTTTGCCTTTCGGAGGAATTTCACTCCTTCCTCCTCATTTTACGCGAAGCTTCGGCAAATTGAACAAAAGCTCAGTACGCAAGTGTTAAGTTGAAAGAAAAAGTTCCACAGTCAGATTCGGTGAATAAATGTTTTTTTGAAAATTACATTTTCATTTCAAGTCGCTCGGAGGAAACTTACACCTGACGAGAGCGCGTGGAAGCAAATGCAAAATTATTTGTGCTATTCTCATACTCATAGTCCAGGTTGAATCTCGCTCTTTCTTCCGCTTTTTCCCCTTCTCCACACTGCGCACTAGGCACGCGCACACTTAACCTTTTCCGCTAAAGCATTTTACCGATGTGACCTATTCAAAAAGTCACCGCTGAGGTTCCGAAGCGAGTAAAATTCCATCTCATCTAAAATCCGGATCTTATGCGCACGGTGATGATACAATAAAACTTTCGGCTCCTAATTTTATTCCGCGATTCCAAATTTTAATTAACGTCGCTCCTTTTCAAATGAAACCTTCTCAGCTTTGAGACCGCAAGAAGGTTCGCTGCCCGCCAAGAAATGTTTTCGCGATCTCCGGCAATTTATTCGATTGGGATCGGCAAAAACGATTTACCATTCGATGATGCAACTTTTTTCGAGATCTCGAAACAATTTTAATTTATTTCTCTACCACACGAGTTTCCCCGTGACCTCTGACACGGGCAAGAAACCTCGCTGCATAACATACGCGAGGAATAAGATGTTGGAATTTAATTGGGACGAAACGAATGAAAAAACATTTGGAGAGATGCAGACTTGATTCCAGAGAGACCTCTTTGGCAGCCGTTTTTCCGTAATTCTCTTTCACAGGTTCAGCAAAAGCTTAAAAATCAATTCATCGGATTTTTCTTACGACGTTCGCTTGATTCATCCGCTGCATTGCAGCAACATTGCATTCGACTCATTTAACGGTAGCAAAAAATATCGGTCATGTGCCGGGAGACAGTTTTGAAAAAGATATATTGCCATTATTCAAAGTTTTTCGGTTTGTGCATTTCGCGATCTTGCCGTCACTGTTTCCTCGCGGAAAGTGTGGAATCTGGCTCCGTAGCGATGGAAAAGGCCTCGGACTGGAATTCGTGGCCCTCGGTTTCGAGCCTAGCCCGGTGATTTCCAGAGTTTTTCGGTCCTTCCGAGAGTGGTCGACGACAGCGAAATTTCGTAGTTTACGGATATGGTTACGGGATGTAGGGCATATTTTTCAGCACCTTTTTCGGAATAGTCCGTAAGTCCCAGCAACGATGAGAAAGGAGAGAGGACGCTTCTGTCGAGTGTCAGAGGTACATAAAACAAACCTTTCGCGTGGAGAGCGAAAACGGGAATGCTGAGATTGTCTTCCGACCGTTCTTCCCCGCAGAATTTGCTCTTGAATTCCAACGGAAAATGCTGTGCTGCGGTCAGCAATTCGACGGGCTTACCGTCATTTTCTGCCGATTCTTGTTCCGTCACCTTTTTCTGTTTAGAACAAGGCGTGGAAAAGTGGGTCTGAAACGTTTCTTCGTTCTCAATCCATTTTCTCCATCTGGTCTTGGTAGCGGATGATGCCTCGGTTCCGTCCGTGCACTGACGCAACGCTGCGAACTCCGTTCGATTCGCGGACTCATTTTCCGTTTGAACTTGAATTTCCGACTCGGAAAAATGTCTGTATCTTTGTCGATATTCCCGATCGCTTTCGCTTTCTTCCAGGAGATGAAGTCTTTCCTCGAGGAGTGGATCTGTACATTTTTTCGTGTTTCCAGTTCCACAATTTCCCCAGCGATCGGGGGTGGAACATTTCTCGTCCGTGAATCCAAATTTTAGTTTCTTTCCAGAATTCCAGTCGAGGCTCTCGTGATATCTTCTCTCTTTTGAAAATCTTTGTTTTATGTTATTCTTAAATTTATACATGTTGCTGTGAGTGTCTGCGCCACTGAACGTTTCGGGATTGCCACGACGAAATTCCCGCACGATTTCGCAGTTTAAACTGGAGTATTGCACCATGGAATTGGAAGCATTGGCGTGACATCGGTGTGGTATCTTCCCAGGACTCAAATCTTTTTGGTTCTCGCGTTCATCTTTTAAGGACACGTCGCACTCCAAAGATTGCGCCTTTGGGGACGAAAGTTTTTTCACTTCCGACGGAGGAATGGAACCTCCTCCGTTGTTGTTGTAAAGAATTACTGTCTTCGGCGAAGTTAGCATAATTTGCAGTTGCGAGGAACCTGGAAAATCATTTTAGAATTTTAATATTTTTTTTGCTCGCTTTTCCGAATCCCGTTTATTTTAAACTGGAATAAGAAAAACAAATTCCTGTCGGATTGTAGATCGCGTTGCGAGCGATGTTTTGCGGCGACACCCTTACAATGTCTGCCCGAGATGCAACAACGGAGCCGCGAGCTTTTGATTTTTCAAAATTGAAATAATTTGCAGGAGGATTTCAATTTCGGGATCTGCGAATGTCGTTTTGCCTCTTTGCCGACTTACTTTTTTCTTCCCTTACGGTGGGAGTGTCGCAAGATATCGGACATTCACCACTCGATCCTATTCCGCTCGAGAAGGAAAAATCCCTGGAACTAAGACTGGTCGTGCCGCAGTTGGAGACATCCTCGTGTACATCTTTTCCTTCGTCGGTTCTTCCGCTGGAGACATACCCCTGTTCCATGTCGGAATCAGAAGGATTTTCGCTTATTCTTTCCATTTCAGTTTCCAAAAATCGGGGATGGTTCGCATCGGAGGTCGGTTTTTTGTAATCTCTGGGCAAATCCGAACAGTTACGTGGCAACCGGAAATCATCGGTGGCATTTCCCGGGAGATCGTCGTTCGGTTCGAAAATTCTTCCGTTCCCGAAGAAGCGTTCGCTCGCATAATTGTCGTCGGAGTTGGAGCCACTTGAGAAGTAAGGTCGAGAAAGGGGTGAATTATTGATGTAATTTCCGTTCGTGGGACTCGCTGATGAATTGCTGCTGGTGGTCTCCGCGGCCTGCTCTTGTGGATAATTTAAGGAATTGGCTGAAACAGGGAAAATTAAACGTTTTCAAATTCGAAAACAGATTTTTCTGTCTAAATTTGATAATTTTGGCTCTTAAAATTTTGCCGAGGGTCGAATAAGTCGACTCCAGTGCCGAAAAGAAAAATTTAATTTATTTTGGCAATACTGAAAAATCGCCTTTTCCAAGCGAATCATTCGAAGTGAAAATATGAGTAATTAGAAAATGATTTTTTTTACGAAGTATAATTATTCAGTGCAATGTAGCATCCTTCGAGACGGACGGCAGCAAAAATGAAAAAGGAAAAAGAGAGAAAACCCGGTTTTGGGCCTTTCGAAACTGCAAAATCGGAAAATCTATCAAGAATTCTAATAGTTCAGCGGACAGAGTAGAAAAGCCCTAAAGAAATAATCAGATTACAATCCTCGATTAGATTAATGTGCACAAATTCCGCCTGTATTCCAAGCGGTCTTCAATCGATCTTAAAACAAGTTGAAACCTAATTACGGAATCTGGATTATTGCTAAATTAGAAGAAACGCAATAATATCTAATAAACTTATTCTAAATCTACAAACCGTTTCTTGTCCGCACTGCTTTTTTATATGCTCCACGCATTTATTTTTTTTTATTTTTATTATATATATATATGTACATGAATTCCGACCGAAACAAAAATAAATGCCAGTTTCTTGTGCAAAAATAATTGAACCAAAGACAATTAAACTTGCAGATACAAAGGCAAAAATATGAATACTTGTTAAATATTTGGAAAAACTGAAGATGGGTGTCTGCCTTAAGTCATAAGACTTACTATGATCTTTCTTTCTCTCTGAGCAGGCACAAGTCTTTGCTTCTGCAGCAAGTCGGATTTTTGCCGGTTCAATTTATTAATTTTCGGATTAGAAAACCGGGACCGTGTGAGATGGGAAACTGGAAAAAATTCTCGCGTCGAAGCAGGATGCGCCTACCGTCTCGTGGCTAAAGTTCGGTTGGAAATCGAGGATAACACAAACATGCCCAATCACAACAAACAAGCCAAGTCAAAATGAGAACGATGCTTTTGCAGCATTCATTTGGCAAGTGCAGTTGCGATACTGCAACTTCGAACTATCCCACGAAGAAAACACGGTTCGCAGCACTTCGCTGCCAGTAAGGAAGTTGGATACCCACTTTTCAAAATTTTGTCGCAGTGCTTGTGAAGGTGATTGATCATTTGCACGCAGAGAGAGTCACCGGCAAAGTAGCCCTGGACCTCGACCAAGAAATGCATTGCCTCCGACAAACATTCCAGGTAGCCCAGCCGATAGTGCTCCGTGCTGATGGGATGATGGATCACCGTCGTCGGATTTCCGCCGTCGCGGCCGGAAACGGGAACGGAGCGCGAAGCGGCCGAAACGTCTCGGGACCCTGGCAGAAGAAACGAGGCAAAGTCAACGCGATTTGCTTGCCAATGTCCGTTTTCTAACTCTTCGAGAGGAACTCTGATCTTCGCGAAGATACAAATAATTTATCTTCCATTGCTACCGAACACTCTCACTAAGTAAGCGAAGCTGCGGAAGCACCTTCCGCGCCAAGTGAACCTGAACTCGTTTCGTGACGTCCGCAAAACTTTTTGTCAGCGGCAGTGGCGATCGAAAAGCAGCACTCGGGAAAATCCCGATTACCGTTCTTAACTTTAACTCGAGAGCGATCTTTCAATATCGTCTAAAATTTCCGAGTTGCCTTCATTTGAACGGAACTCAGAAAAGGACGACGTTAGCTGCTGCCTTTCGTTACCTTTCATTCGCGGGCGGCAAACCAAGGGCCTTCATCTGTAGGAGACGCCCTCCGGGAACAGAAAATTTTTGGATTTTTTTCTTTTTTTCCAACCCGAGTATTCCATTCCACCGGGGATATTAAGTTTATCACCCCCCCCCCCCGGGGGCTGGAGACGAGTGCAGTGCCCGATTAATAAGTTAACCTCGAACGTTTGTGAATTCAGAATGCCCCTAGGCGAAGAACCGGGAAATTTTTCCTCCACGCCGATCGACAATATTAATCGAGCCACAGGTACTAATCGCAATCAAAATGGCGGAATCGAAGGAACACATGAAAAAATAGTGGGCTTCGATCGTCGGAAAAGTCCACCATTTTGAAAGGCAGACATCAGCCGAGCGAACGACAAACTGTCGTCACCACGAAATGGTCGAGAGCCATCGAGGCGGGGGATGCACACCCTGCGCAGGACACACTTCCGCAAGCCGCCATTCACGTACCGGCCATTGCTCTCGAAGACGAGATGATGCTTTGCAAATGCCTCATGTGCTTAATTGCCATTTCTATGATTTCGGTCTTCTCGATTCTTCCTCTTCCTTTTTTCAAATAATCCGGTGGTATTAAACGGGACAGATCTGCCAGACAGTTGTTCATCCGATCCCGTCGTCTCTTTTCTATTATTCTGTGCGACATCGGATCCTAAAAAAATATCAATATCGATTTTTAAATAATTAAAGGCGATCGATGCAAACCCCGCTAAGGAAGCGCCGTTTTGATCTGCTTAGAATTTAGAACCGGTGCAGTTCTGCACGCTGAAGATGCCAGGATTCCTTCTGGGCGAAAAAAAGGTTTGTCTTTGCAGCTCGTCGCTGCTGAGAGAGGCGTTGAAAAAAGTGTTTGCTTTACAATTCACTTTTCCCAACGATCCTGAACTGCGTCGGGCTTCCATTACTCTTTCCGCGGCAGATATGCTCTGCGAGGCAAAACCTAAATTTCTAAATTTTTCCCATTCATCCGTGATCACTCCCATCGACTGATCGTAGCCAGGAAAACGGGCTCCTGCCCATGCGAGGAGACGAGCAGTTTTGTGCCCGGGAATTTTTAATCTCTGAAGAAATTCTAAAAATGCCTCTGAAGCATAAAGGAAACCGGGAATTCACGTGAAGTGACACCGCACTGACACCAAACAGCAATTTGAAAGCAGAGAAAGCATAGATAAAGATCGAACACCGAAAAACTCTTGCAGCCTTACGATAAAATCATTAATGAAAAATTATAACTGAATCAAATATCTGACACTGTAATTTAAAGTATAGCTGATTCATACTTTGTTACTCCAATTTATTTAACAATGAAATCTGTCAAAACCAAATACGTATATTTTTCAACGCAAGCAATTGCGGTAGATGCACAGTGCTGCATCACTCGCACGACCTGTGCAGATAGACCGAGAGACGATGTCGCATCGGCGTTTAAACGTTTCGCGAACCTGCCAGCTACTGTCACCGTCAGAAAATTACTCAAGCGACAGCGAAGGGGTGTCAAGTGTGGAAAAAGATGCTAATTCGTCATTTGAATGCCAGTTCGCAGATTTACAGCCACAGGAAATAATTTTCTTCCTCTTTCATTAATTTTCCATTTGGTTCTTTTTTCTAGTCTCGGCATTTTGTCCGTACCTCGGGATCCGTGGAAACGGAATCCGGGGCTTCGGAATCACAGTTTGAGTTCATATGACGATGATGATGCCAGCAGCGGTAAGGTTTCGATAAGCGTTTGGACACTGACGCAACATATATTTGATCCAAGTCTCGGCCGATTTGAAAAACCTAATGTTATTTCAGCAAAAATTCGAGCTGAATGTTTTATTCTAAATATTTAATTTAGAAAGACGGGAAAATATTGAAAATTACAACAAAAAAATCTCAATTATTATAACACGCTGTAATAAATAAAAATGTGCTATGATGCGAAGCAAAGAATGTATTCACAGCACGTTCGCTTTCGCAGATATGTGCAGATCCAATTTGAAAAAGTCCAACTCGTTCCTCATTTCAAAAGCTTTCGGGTTGCTTTGCTCGGTGCAGTTTTAAAATTGTGCGAAGAAAATTTTTGTTCCTGGCGCTTCTCATCCTGCTTTTGAAAACGCCAATTTTTACCTTTCCCCCAAAGAGCTGTCGCTTTGCGACGTGCTGGGACCAACTGGATGCTGGTAAGACGCAGAGAATCCTCTTGTCGGTCCCAGTGCTTCACCAGTGAGTGCCAGGAATTTAGCCCTTTGGTGGGAACTGCGAATCTAATGATTTTCTACGGTCGGAGATAAGTCAAACCGCGTAAAGAACACAAAGCAGAAATTCTGTTCCGTCGCTGCTGCCCCCCCGACTCCGCTTCTGATTCACTCTGCTCTGATAAATTACAGAAATTATGGAATGCCAACATGTAATCTCAATAAGTTAGACCGGAGGAGAAAACGGGACAATGCCATAACTGAAACGCGTGCCACCAGGAGTCATCTTAATTGGAGGCGGAACGAGGAATCTCTTAATGATGGTCGAAAAGAAAAGGAAGGGAAAAGGTTCGGAAAAGGTTCCGATTGCCGGCTTTTCTCTCGGACGACAGTGAACTTCCGGAACAGAGTTAAATGCGTTGTGTGCTTCTGCCACGAGGAAAGCACCGTGAACGGCTCAAGCGAGAGCCACTACAAAACCGGCGCTGGATTTTCATTTTCCTTCACCGTGAACATTTCTCCGAGTTTTCCAATCTTGGCAGGTACCGAAAGGAGACACAAAAAAACCGCCGCTCCAAATTCATTTATCTATTCTATTTCATTATACATTTATATTATTCATATTTATTTAATCTAATTCAGTAAATTTTTTTGAAAAAATAATTATTTTTAATCTTTGCCGCATGCGGCGGATGTTTTCTTTCATTTTCGGAAGAAAAAGGCTCCCCGTCTGCACCATTTACCGTCAGCTATGTGATCGCGTTCGCGATCGACATACGGGAAATTCTTACAAGTTTAATCTTTTTCTTCCGTTGCCGCTGTCTCAAACATCCCCCGTACCTGTCATTTTTTTTGGACGACATTCGTAAGAGACGGAAACGTTGCGCTTGATCGATTCGACCAAAAATTTTGTCGGTGTTCCTGTCTTCGCCTTTGGCCGCATCCCCGGCAGGATTCCAACGTTCGTCAGCATTAATTCGGTAACGTTCCCCCGACCGAAAGTCGAGTTCTCCACGCAGCGGTAGGTGTTGCAGCTTTTTCTCCGCTGCTCCGGAGACTTCCCGAACCCGTTTCGACCCGGTTTCGAACGATCGGATCGACTTGTGTCAGCAGCTCCGCATGGCGACGCGTTAAACATGTTCGTTTTGTTATAAGTGGTTTGGCCCGGACGATCACTGCTCACGGGCGGTGCATTCCCGTAAATGTACCTAAAACTTTATCTTCCGGGTCTTAAATATATATTTTACATTCGGTCCGCCAGACATTTGCTCGAACCAGTTGCAGATTCGTGTAAATCTGCCAGTCTTGGTCCAGAGCGTGAGGAACTCAAGCTGCGCACGGGTGCAAAGTGCTTCCGCGTTTCCCAACGACTCAACCTCGCACTTTTCGTCTTGGTTCAGAGGCAGATTTCTGCTCTTCGATCGCAGCCTTTCGCCAAACGGTGCCCAACCCTGAAAATCAGTGTTGCGACCGAGGACGTGGGATGCTCGTTTAGGGAGTCAAATAAAAGCAACGTGACCGCTCACG
The DNA here is from genome assembly GCA_028565995.1 of Ricinus marginatus. Taxonomy (NCBI): domain Eukaryota; kingdom Metazoa; phylum Arthropoda; class Insecta; order Psocodea; family Ricinidae; genus Ricinus; species Ricinus marginatus. The sequence goes on along the minus strand of JAOWBB010004527.1, from coordinate 3,402 downwards.
TTGCTGCCTGGCTGCGTGTCGGTCTCCACAGTGCGCGTCCTTGAGCTTAGGCAAGCCACCCGCGGGACGACGTCCGCTCCCGGCGACGCTCGCAGCGCGATCCTCCCGCCGATTCAGATTTTGGAACGGGCCCCACGCACGGAGTGCGGAGAACCGCGCTCCAGAACCTTCGCGGGGGTTTGCTTTCGCCTCGGTTTCCGTCGCCGGATCGACCGTGCAGAGCTGCCACCATTCCCGTTCGATTTCCGCCGCAGTTTCGTGGGGCGAAGAAAAACCCACATCGCCTCAGAACTTTTGAATTTTAGATTCGCGACAGTGCCAATGATCTACCAAACTTCCACGGCTAAACGGGCCAGTAATCTCCCTGCTTCCTAGCGCAATGTTTGGCGAAATTCAACACCCTTCTTCGAGCAAAAGGCTGAATTAAGAGCTTGCCGATCGCGAACAACGCATCCCACGAAGAGATCTCACCGCACTGGGGGAGTTTGCAGCGGGCAACAGACTTCAGCGTGAAATTCAAAACCAAAGAAAAATTTCTCACTTTTAGCAAAAGCAATGAAAGGGAATCGAGTTCACAGCTTACCCTCATTATTCTCTTCTTCTGGTACACGTGGTCATCGATGTCGTGGGCTGCCGTGGAGAAATTCAAGTTGTCACCGCAGTACCTGTATTGCGAATCCTGATCTTCTTTAAAGGCAAGATCTTCCGGGAGTTCCTTTGACATAATTCGTGGCTGGGCGAAGACTTCAAAAACAAAAAATCGAAAGATTAAAGGCTCGTTGAATGAAGAGGTTGCAGAAGGAGGAAACTTCCGTTTCCTCTTTGCGTTTCAGATCACGCAGGGAATCTGCGTAAATCGAGGCACTTCTCAACCGTTGTTTCCCGTGTGGCACGAAAACTCTTTCTGGTGCGTTTCGGCAGACCTTTCCGTGAGACGGAGGAGAAAACCTTTTCTTACCTCGTGCGCATTCCGGAGCTTTGCCAAGACGACGGGATCCTTCCACTTTTACCGAGGCAAACGCAGTGTTTTTTTCGCTAATGGCTGTCAACGTATGGCAGACGGAGTAATTTAACTCTATGGAAAGCGTGTTTACACTACATAAAAAAGTGTTGTTCATATTCAAATAGATACTCATCAATAAATATAGAATGTATCAAGGTGATTTACATAAAAGTTGAATAGAAAGCCATTTGCATTATCCATTTTTTTTCTCTCAGGGAAAATGGAGCAGGGCCTTCAATAACAAGCAAGCGGAGCAAAATAAAATAAGTTTGCAATTAAAAATACCATTTGCGTGAAGGAGTTTTCGATTTTCCGGGCCCGAGACGGAGAGTTTTAGAAGAAGCTGATGGCCTTTCTGCAAAACTGAAACCCATTATCGTCCACGGACATTATCTACAAAGCGGTGCATCAAGTGAATTCTCCAATCCACCCGATCAACCACTTCCCTTGCCGAAATTGACGTCTCATCCACCGAAATAAAGGCCTCTCAACTCGAGAATAAATAAATATATTAAGGCGACGAAATTCTCTGCCGGGACGTGCGATTCGCGGGGCTTCTCGGCCGGAAATGCCGAACCTGAGTACACGGGAAGGGGAAAATCGACCGAGAACCCGGCGGAAGCCGCGTTCGCGGTTCTTCTTCCGTCGGGCACGGGATTCGTCTTCGTCTCCACGCGAACGTGCGAAGAAATCGGTTGAAAAATCATCTTGGAGTAAAGCGTTCTCGACTTCCTTCCGTTTCGTGAAAAATCCCGTTCGAATTCCCTCAAAAGGTTTTCTTCCGCCGTGGCACAAAGCTGACGAAATGCACGTGCCACCAATTGATGAAATCCGGGGTGCTGCTCCTCCAGGTTGCACGGGGGGCAAACGGAGGGAACCTCGGACCGTGCCTGGACACTTCGGGATTCGGCGGGAGCCGGTTCCGGTTCCCGTGCGCGGTGCAGCGTCCGAGCTCCGGGGTCGACGCACCTCCTCCAAGCAGAGGAATTTAAAGTCACCGGCTCGGCTTGTCGCGCGTCACGTGCACGCAACGACTCAAGGTTAGCCAAGGTCGTTTGCTTTTCGATAATGAGCGCCGTCAATGTCGCAGCGAGCGAGTGGCACGCGGAACGAGCTTCGTCGCCTCACGTGCCGCGGATGTGCCCCGCGCGGCCCCCGCTTCGAGCGCTCGGCGTCGGTGCAGAAGGCGGAAATCTTCCTCCGGCACCTTCCGGTTTTGCCAGCGTCGCAGGCTACCGAATGACCTAACGAAAACGCGAGAAACGAAAACTTCCGCCGCTCCCTCCATTCCAGTCGCCGGTCCTAATGATCCCGGCAAGAGTCGAAGCCTGTCCTCCGCAGTACGACAAGAGTAAACGGGACTGCCGCCTGCAACCGGACCAGAACAGCGACGAAGGAAGGAGGTTCGAGAACGACGAGCGATCCAAAAGTCCGAACGTCTGCGAAAGAACGCAGACACTGGAAAAATTTTGGAAGACGCTTTTCCTGCGTAACACGTCACATCCCTCAGGCGGGCGGGGCGTTTGCACTTTGGGGCAGGGTTTTCTCGGACGAAGATCGACTTCGTTTCGACCGGTACCGATTCGCGTCACGTCCGTGGAACTCGGTCGGATGCAGGAAGGAGAGCAGCCCGAGTCCGTGCACCGTGACGGACGCCCGACGTGCGGCCCCTGCGACTCTCGTGCGGATTTGGCGACGCGCAAATCCAGCAGTCGAATTTTCCCCCGTAAACCGCCGGGAGCAGCCCACTCCCAAACTGGCGGACGCCGGCGGATATTCGAGATTCGGTTTTAATTTAAACCGCGCCCGATCGGCCGTCGATGTCCGCGCAAAAAGCACCGGAATCTCGAAGGTTTCCGCGATCTCCGGGCTCATTTCCGAATTCATTTTGGCCGTCGCTCCAGCGCGAGAACGCGCGGAACGGGAAAGGGCTCGTCCCGCATCTCGGACAGCAGATACCAACACCAAATCCACTTAATCTGGCTGGAACGGTCTTACCGTGTGCTGGATTTCCTTCTCTTTTCCCGTCGGACCGAGCTCAGTCTCCACGTCGACGTGTATCCGAGAAAAAGAAAAAATATTCATCGGAAGTACGCGTGAAACGCGACAAATTTCTTCGCAGACTGAGGAATGGCGGACAAACACGCCTCTCGACACGTGCACCCAGGCGATGACGTCGCGGCTCAAACCACAGGCATGTGCTTCTCGCTTGAGATCACGTTTGACAACACGAGCCGGTTTTGGGAACGATCGCCGCCGTGAAGACGGAGCGCGATCCGCATGCGAAGACCTGCTCCCGTAAGGTAAACATCGGCTCCGAAAACCATATTTTCGGGCGAAGCTGTCCTTCATCTGGGATTGGCACGTCCGGAATCTTCGCTTTGCATCCGTCTTTTGAG